>LR991017.1:5113825-5158825 GCA_905163435.1 Mamestra brassicae
CTGTGCGAGCTCCCCCGGGCAGTGACCAGTGTGTCGTCAGCGTAACACACCAGCTGCACTCCCGGCCGGAGCTCGCCCCTCAGCACCCAGTCGTACCCGATGTTCCACAGGAGCGGGCCCAAGACCGAACCCTGCGGAACACCGCACGACATGGGGCGCTGGTATCTGCCATCACGTCCCAGATAGGTGACACACCTTTCCGCCAAATAAGCCCCGACGACACGACGGAGGTAGGGAGGCACTCGATGATAACGCAGTGCCTCCCGAATACAACTCCAGGGCAGGGTGTTGAAGGCGTTGGAGATGTCCAAGGACACCGCCAACAACACACCGCCCCGCGACACCGCTTCCTCCGCCAGGACTCTCACTCGGGATATCGCCGTCACAGTGGAGCGCCCTTGCCGAAAGCCGTACTGGCCAGGTCCGGCCCCTCTCCGCACAAGTGGCCGACGAGGCGGGCTGCGACTATCCGCTCAAACAGCTTTCCCACCTCGTCGAGCAGCACTATGGGCCGGTACGCGGACGGCGAGTCCTGCGTGGATACTTGCCTTAACCATCGCGACCCCAACTTAAAGGTGCGGTCGGGCAGGTAATGCACCTTCCCTTGCCTTCCATTGGGCACCATCGAAAGCACAGCAACATGGTATTTTTGCAGCTTTTTCCCGCAGTCTCCCAGCACCGCGTCCAGCACAGCCGAATTCTCCAGTGTGCCGTCGGCGCAGCTAAATCCACGCTTTAAATCAGACCTTTCGTCCCCAGGACCTGCAGGACTCCGTCTTAGGCACAAAGACCGTGTGGCAGCCGCGGAGCTTATCGAGGACCTCCCCAGTTATCATCCACACCGTTGAATATTTCCGCCTGTGTTGCAGAAGGCAAAGTATTCCAGGTCCCTGGGAGAATTCCCTCAGGACCCGATGCCAACCTGTTATCCACTCTGCACGCCTTTACCTCCTCAGGGGTAAAAGGCGTCCAGAGCTGTGAGTAATCGCGACAACCCCTGTACTGCTCTGAGCATTGTAACGCGCCCAGAACCTCCGGTGTGAGCCCCGGGGCATCAGACACCGCCTCCATTACTGGTCGCCAATAGGCTTCCAGCTCAGCGAGGCTATGCCTGACCCCCCGAGTTTGTCCGTCGATCACTTCCGCAGCAGCTCGGGACCTACAGGTTTTATACAGTTTCTGCACCCTCGCGTACTCCATTCTACGCCGCTTTCGCGTAGACAACCTGGCAGAAGCAGATTGGGTTTGAGACTGACCTTTGCGCCTAGGCCGCCCCCGCCTTTCCCCATCACGCGCATCCCGCGCCATTCTTGCTTTGGAGCTCGACATGAGGTCCTCCACAATTCTGACGTGGTCTAGCGACTTGGACAGGTCCGGGCTTTGCAGGCTTACGGAGACAGGCGTGACTTCAGAGGCGAGCTCAGCCCCTGCAACAAGCCGCTCTGATCTCGAGCTTTTTTTAATTTTATAGCTTTTTTAAATTAGCCTCCCCTGGGGCTCTCATAGGCCTCCTTCCTCCGGTACCCCTTTATCGCCTCCAGTGAGCGCCCTAAACCTGGCAACTCACTGACTAAGTTCATATTAATTCTATTGGCACTGCTTCCAGCTCTAGTCAGACGCGCCTCTGCCTGAGCCAGTAGCTCTCCCTCTTCTTCACGCCATCTCCGCTTCACCTGTGGTGGCGCGGCTGCGGCGTTGACCGTCACGAAGTGCGCTCGCAACCTGTGCAAGCCTAACCCCGTTTCGGTCCGGAACGACAGGCCACATACCGGACATGTCAACTCGCCTGCCCCCCGCCCTGACTGGGGCGGAGTTCGAGCGATCGGACTTAAAGGTTTAAGGGTCGACGCCTCCGGCTCCTGTGGGAGACCGGAGGTTCGACCATACGTATCCTTATGTTTGTCAAAAGCGACCCTTTTACCTAATGTGGCAGGGGGGCTAGCCCTGCCACAGGTGCACCCACAGCTCTCGTGAAACGCCCCAGCCGTACGAACTGCTAGATTTGAGGTCCGAGGTCCCCCATCGGGGCTTCTCTGGGAACTTCCCCCAGAGCCTGTCCTGGATTTACACTGCTCACTGAGAGTTCTTGCGCTCCTCGGTCACAATTCGTGACCAAGGTCTCATGGCTCACCGTAACCCTGTACCATTTACTGGTCCATGCGGGAAGGTCTGCGCGACACCTCAAATCGTTCTAAGGACATACCCACCACGAGATGTCTTCTTCGGCGAACCGTCCCTGCTATCCAGTTCAGCAAATGGTGAGTAGTCCTCCCCTCCCTTGTTGGCTAGGCAGCGGCGCCACGTGCAGGCCAAGGATAGGAGTTGAACCTAGCAATGCCAGTTATTAGTGGCGTATCACTAGGAGCCTTTGACGCCCATGGACTGCATCTTTTCCATTCAGCTGATAGCGGCAGCCAAGAGGGTGCACATCTACAGACGTGAGCAACCAGACCAGACTCCAGCAGTAAGAGAGCTCATCCCACTCGAGAGATCTTCCCCTTAGGAAGAGAGTCATAGCAGCCTCCCCCCCCTTGTTAGCTCAAAGTATGACGCCTCGTACAGGCCAAGGGTAGGAGTTGAACCTATTGCCGCCAACCATTGTTGGCGTGCCCTAGGATCTGACGTATGTGGATCGTACTCCTCTTCAGTCGACAGCGTCATTCGAGAGGGCGCACACCCACTAACGTGGACAGCTAGACGAGCCTCTGGCAGCAAGAGAACTCACACTTCCAGAGAGAGCTAACGCCTAAGTAAAAGAGTCATAGTTACTCCCGCGAAGGAGTTGTACGGCGACGATCGTTTCCGCCACGTCGCCACTCTTCACGCTTGGAACGAAACACCGTGTGCCCGCCGATATTATCGACCGCGCACCGCTTTCGCCCAACCGAGTAAGTAATGAAACAATGAAAGTAGTGGTTTTTCAGCGACGATCGCGCGAACGTTCTCCCACTTATGCTACACCTCTCATGTCTCCTTACAATGCCAGACTAGAGTCAAGCTCAACAGGGTCTTCTTTCCCCGCTGATTCTCCCAAGCCCGTTCCCTTGGCTGTGGTTTCGCTAGATAGTAGATAGGGACAGTGGGAATTTCGTTAATCCATTCATGCGCGTCACTAATTAGATGACGAGGCATTTGGCTATTTTAGCTCGACATCATGCCATCGTCCATTAGTGACTAAATTCATAATCATTATGAACTGTTGCGACAGGACTCCCACTTCCCCCTACTGTCACCAAGCTGTCGAGATTGCGCCGGTGGGATGTTCGGCGGGGTCAAAGATGTTACATAGATTAACGGAGTGGCCCAAATGGCGGGAGCTTCGACCCCTGGGCCCGGCGGCGGCCCGCAACCACAGGAATCCGACCACTCGCTCCCCGACTCAGTCGGTGCGGGTGGTCATGCGGTTGAATCTTGTCCAGTTCATATGCGAACCCCTCAGGACCAATGACGGGATGCCGGCCAGTACTCCCTCATCTAGCCCAACGAACCTCTTCAGCTCTCTATACGAGGCCAGGCTCCATACGCCCCTCCAGGAGATGGTGCAGGAGGTCGAGTGGACGCTCTCCTTACAAGGTAGTCCTAGTATATCAGCGACCCTCTCGACCAGCTCACCGTGATTACCGTACTTATTACGCTTCTCACGGTGGAGCTCATCAAGTGCCCGCTGACCCGAGACCACCTGCGCATCCACAATTACCCCCACACCATTCCTGGAGGCGATAATGTCGGGCTTTCTGAGGCCCAGTGCGGTCCTGACCTTTGGCTCCTTCACCACAGACCACCCTTTGTCTATCATGGAGGCGTGACGACGTCCGCTATGCAATTATGGCGTTCAATACGGCCGCCGTGTGTTCTGTGACACTGTTGGATGGTGTGTGCCGTTGTTTCCCTTACCATGCAACCTGCACGGCAGTTCAACTCCGACGCCACACCAGTCCTGCGCCCCCGTGTGTTGCGTACTCGCGACGGGAGCGCGTTTATGTGAGTGTGCACGAACTGCACGAAGTCCCGGCCAGTGTACTGCGCGCTACGTTCCCGCATCCACTTAGTGGACGCAGGAACACGTGGACATTCCCTCAACTCGAGTCCGTCCACGGAAGCGTGCAGGGCTTCACGCCAATACATTGCAGTCGTCCGCACCCCTGACTTAGGGTTTTCTCTAGTGAATTTACGGAGTTGCTTGTCGGCCCATTGCAGCTTCCTTCGGATCCTTTCGGACCTGGCGGCGGCTTTAGCCACTGACCAACGCGACGAGTCCAGGCGGCCGAACCTCTTACAAATGAGATCCGGTACGCAAGTCCTCAGCGATGGGATCGCTAAGCCACCGTCCGCGGTTGCTGCATGGTAGTACCCGACAGGCACATCCTTCGGAAGCCTCAGCCAAGTCCTTACTGCTTTCCGGATCTGGACGTCGAGCATTCTCAACCTATCCTCCGAGATAACCCCCAGCACGAGACCTTGCAGGAACCTCGGGATCAGGTGAGCCCTTACAATTTCGAGCCGCTGCTGCGGCTTAAGGGGGCCTTAGTGATGTTCGCTAAGGCCTCTTTAATGTCATGCTCTAACGTCACGCATCCAGACGCCTTGAAGTCTACTCCAAGATAGCGCCAATGTTCCACGCAGGAAACTTGCTTTAACCAACGCGACCCCACCTTAAAGGTGCGGTCGGTCAGGTAATGCATCTTCTTTTGCTTTCCGTTGGGCACCATCGAAAGCACAGCGCTTTTCGCATGGCTGACGAAGAGTCCCATCATCCTTCCAGTGTGCCAGACACAGTCAATGGAGGACTGCATGCCCACCTTTGAACCTGCAAGCTGGACTAGGTCGTCGGCATAAGCCAGGGCCGAGACACTCTCGCCCTCAAGCCTATAGCCAACACCCCTCGGTAAGGCCGCTAAGATCGCATCCATCACCATGTTGAACAACAAAGGTGACAACGGGTCTCCCTGGCGAACTCCCTGACCCACTCGTGCGGGATCGCTGCGGGCTCCATTCACATCCAAGACAGTCTCGGACGCGGCATACAGCCTCGCAACGTAGCTGCAGAACCCCTCAGGCAGGCCTCTTTTCCTCAGCAGATCGATTAGTGCCGCATGCGACACCGTATCGAACGCCTTGGCAAAATCCAGCACCGGAACATGGCATTCTTGCAGCTTTTTCCCGCAGTCTCCCAGCACCGCGTCCAGCACAGCCGAGTTATCGAGTGTGCCGTCGGCGCAGATAAATCCACGCTGTCGTGCATCGGGAGGGCAGCATGCTTCAAGTCTTTTCGCCAAAACGGAGTGCATGTGTCTGAGGGGCACCGACGCGATTGAAATCGGCCGGTACTCCCCAGGACACACAGGACTCTCCGTCTTAGGTACAAAGACCGTGCGGCAGCCGCGGAGCTTATCGGGGACCTCCCCAGTTCGCATCCATGCGTTGAATATTTCCGCCTGAGTCGCAGAAGGCAAAGTATTCCAGGTCCCTGGGAGAATTCCCTCAGGACCCGAAGCCGACCTGTTGTCCACTCTGCACGCCTTTACCTCCTCAGGGGTAAAAGGCGTCCAGAGCTGCGAGTAGTCGCGACAACCCCCGTACTGCTCTGAGCGTTGTAACGCGCCCAGAACCTCCGGTGTGAGCCCCGGGGCGTCAGACACCGCCTCCATCACTGGCCGCCAATAGGCTTCCAGTTCAGCAAGGCTATGCCTGACCCCCCGAGTTTGTCCGTCGATTACCTCCGCAGCAGCTCGGGACCTACAGGTCTTGTACAGCTTCTGCACCCTCGCGTACTCCATTCTACGCCGCTTTCGCGTAGACAACCTGGCAGAAGCAGGTTGGGTCTGAGACTGGCCTTTGCGCCTAGGCCGCCCCCGCCTTTCCCCATCACGCGCACCCCGCGTCATCCTTGCTTTGGAGCTCGACATGAGGTCCTCCACAATTTTGACGTGGTCTAGCGACTTGGACAGGTCCGGGCTTTGCAGGCTTACGGTGATGAAGTGACTTCAGAGGGGAGCTCAGCCCCTGCAACAGGCCGCTCTGACGTCGAGCTTTCGGCAGTGCCGGCGATAGGGGTGCCCCTGTTAGGCAAATTAGCCTTCCCTGGGGCACTCGGAGAGGGAGCCCGAGCCAACTCGGCCAGGCACGCTCGTACCCGGCTCTTATAGGCCTCCTTCCTCCGGTACCCCTTAACGCCTCCAGTGAGCGCCCTAATCCTGGCAACTCACTGGCTAGGTCCATATTCATTCTACTGGCACTGCTTCCAGCTCTAGTCAGACGCGCCTCCGCCTGAGCCAGTAGCTCTCCCTCTTCTTCACGCCATCTCCGCTTCACCTGCGGTGGCGCGGCTGCGGCGTTGGCCGTCACGGGGTGCGCTCGCAACCTGTGCAAGCCTAACCCCGTTTTGGTCCGGAACGACAGGCCACATTCCGGACATGTCAACTCGCCTTCCCCCCGCCCCGACGGGGGCGGAGTTCGAGCGGTCGGACTTAAAGGTTTAAGGGTCGACGCCTCCGGTTCCTGTGGGAGACCGGAGGTTCGACCATACGTATCCTTGTTATTGTCTAGAGCGACCCTTTAAACCTTAAGTGGCAGGGGGGCTAGCCCTGCCACAGGTGCACCCACAGCTCTCGTGAAACGCCCCAGCCGTACGAGCTGCTAGATTTGAGGTCCGAGGACCCCCATCGGGGCTTCTCTGGGAACTTCCCCCAGAGCCTGTCCTGGATTTACACTACTCACTGAGAGTGCTTGCGCTCCTCGGTCACAATTCGTGACCAAGGTCTCCAGGCTCACCGTAACCCTGGACCATTTACTGGTCAATGCGGGAAGGTCTGCGCGACACCTCAAATCGTTCTAAGGACATACCCACCACGAGATGTCTTCTTCGGCGAACCGTCCCTGCTATCCAGTTCAGCAAATGGTGAGTAGTCCCCCCCTCCCTTGTTGGCTAGGCAGCGGCGCCACGTGCAGGCCAAGGATAGGAGTTGACCCTAGCAACGCCAGTTATTAGTGGCGTATCACTAGGAGCCTTTGACGCCCATGGACTGCATCTTTCCCATCCAGCTGATAGCGGCAGCCAAGAGGGTGCATGTCCACAGACGTGAGCAACTAGACCAGACTCCAGTAGTAAGAGAGCTCATCCCACTCGAGAGAGCTTGCCCCTAAGGAAGAGACTCATAGCCGCCCCCTCCCCCCTTGTTAGCTTAAGGTATGACGCCTCGAACAGGCCAAGGGTAAGAGTCGAACCTATTCCCGCCAACCAATGTTGGCGTGCTCTAGGATGTGCCGTTAGCAAGTCGTACTCCCCCTCAGTCGACAGCGTCATTCGAGAGAGAGCACAACCACCAACGTGGACAGCTAGACGAGCCTCTGGCAGCAAGAGAGCTCACACTTCCAGAGAGAGCTTACGCTTAAGTAAGAGAGTCATAGTTACTCCCGCCGTTTACCCGCGCTTGCTTGAATTTCTTCACGTTGACATTCAGAGCACTGGGCAGAAATCACATTGCGTCAATACCCGCGAGGGCCATCGCAATGCTTGTGTTTTAATTAGACAGTCGGATTCCCCTTGTCCGTGCCAGTTCTGAGCGCAACAATTATTAGATGACGAGGCATTTGACTATTTTAGCTCGACACTATGCCATCATCCATTAGTGACTAATTCATAATCATTGTGAACTTTTGCGACAGGACTCCCACGTCCCCCTACTGTCACCAAACTGCCGAGATTGCGCCGGTGGGATGTTCGGCTATGCCAAAGATGATACAATAAATTAACTGGTGTGCCCAAATGGTGGGAGCTTTGACCCCTGGGCCCGGTGGCGGCCCGCAACCACAGGAATCCGACCACTCACTCCCCGACTCAGGCGCTTTGGGTAGTCATGCGGTTGAACCTTGTCCAGTTCATGTGCGAACCCCTCAGGACCAATGATGGGATGCCGGCTAGTACTCCCTCATCAAGCCCAACGAACCTTTTCAAATCTCTATACGAGGCTAGGCTCCATACGCCCCTCCAGGAAATGGTGCAGGAGTTTGAGTGGACGCTCTCCTTACAAGGTAGTCCTAATATATCAGCGACCAAGCTCACCGTGATTACCGTACGACCCGAGACCACCTGCGCATCCACAATTACCCCTACACCATTCCTGGAGGCGATAATGTCGGGCTTTCTGAGGCCCAACGCGGTCTTGACTTTTGGTTCCTTCACCACGGACCACCCCTTGTCTATCATGCCGGAGCTGAGCATTGCGGTCGTCCGGCCCCCTGACTTAGGGTTTTCTCTTGTGAACTTACGGAGTTGCTTGTCGGCCCATTGCAGATTCCTTCGGATCCTTTTGGACCTGGCGGCGGCTTTAGCCAATGACCATCGCGACGAGTCCAGGCGGCCGACCCTTTTTCAATGAGATCCGTCACGCAGGTCCTTAGCGATGGGACCGTCCGTAGTTGCTGCATGGTAATACCCGACAGGCACATCCTTCGGAAGCCTCAGCCAAGTCCTTACTGCCTTCCGGATCTGGACGTCACGTCGAGCATTCGCAACCTGTCCTCCGAGATAACCCCCAGCACGAGACCGTGCAGGAGCCTCGGGATCAAGTGAGCCCTTACAATTTCGAGCCGCTGCTGCGGCTTAAGGGGGCCTTAGTGATGTTCGCTAAGGCCTCTTTTACGTCATGTCCTAACGTCACGCATCCAGATGTCCTGAAGTCCACTCCAAGATAGCGCCAACGTTCCACGCAGGAAACTTGCTTTAACCATCGCGACCCCACCTTACAGGTAATGCACCTTCTTTTGCTTTCCATTGGCCACCATCGAAAGTACAGCGGTCTTCGCATGACTGAAGAAGAGGCCCATCATCCTTCCAGTATGCCAGACACAGTCAATGGAGGACTGCATGCCGACCTTTGAACCTGCAAGCAGGACTAGGTCGTCGGCATATGCCAGGGCCGAGACACTCTCGCGCTCAAGCCTATAGCCAACTCCCCTCGGTAAGGTCGCTAAAATCGTATCCATCACCATGTTGAACAACAAAGGTGACAACGGGTCTCCCTGGCGAACTCCCTGACCCACTCGTGCGGGATCGCTGCGGGCTCCCTTCACATCCAAGACAGTCTCGGACGCGGCATACAGCCTCGCAACGTAGCTGCAAAACCCCTCAGGTAGGCCTCTTTTCCTCAGCAGATCGATTAGTGCCGAATGCGACGCCGTATCGAACGCATTGGCAAAATCCAGCACCGCAACATGGCATTCTTGCAGCTTTTTCCCGCAGTCTCCCAGCACCGCGTTCAGCACAGCCGAATTCTCGAGTGTGCCGTCGGCGCAGACAAATCCACGCTGTCGTGCATCAGGAGGGTAGCAAGCATCGAGCCTTTTCGCCAAAACAGAGTGCATGTGTCTGAGAGGCACCGATGCGATTGAAATCGGCCGGTAATCCCCAGGACCTGCAGGACTCTTCGTCTTAGGCACAAAGACCGCGTGGCAGCCGCGGAGCTTATCGGGGACCTCCCCAGTTATTATCTACACGTTGAATATTTCCGCCTGAGTTGCAGAAGGCAAAGTATTCCAGGTCCCTGGGAGAATTCCCTCAGGACCCGAAGCCGACCTGTTATCCACTCTGCACGCCTTTACCTCCTCAGGGGTAAAAGGCGTCCAGAGCTGCGAGTAATCGCGACCACCCCCGTACTGCTCTGAGCGTTGTAACGCGCCCAGAACCTCCGGTGTGAGCCCCGGGGCGTCAGACACTGCCTCCATCACTGGTCGCTAATAGGCTTCCAGTTCAGCAAGGCTATGCCTGACCCCCCGAGTTTGTCCGTCGATCACTTCCGCAGCAGCTCGGGACCTACAGGTCTTATACAGCTTCTGCACCCTCGCGTACTCCATTCTACGCCGCTTTTGCGTAGACAACCTGGCAGAAGCAGATTGGGTTTGAGACTGACCTTTGCGCCTAGGCCGCCCCCGCCTTTCCCCATCACGCGCACCCCGCGCCGTCCTTGCTTTGGAGCTCGACATGAGGTCCTCCACAATTTTGACGTGGTCTAGCGACTTTGACAGGTCCGGGCTTTGCAGGCTTACGGTGATAGGTGTGACTTCAGAGGGGAGCTCAGCCCCTGCAACGGGCCGCTCTGACGTCGAGCTTTCGGCAGTGTCGGCGATAGGGGTGCCCCTGTCAGGCAAATTAGCCTCCCCTGGGGCACTCGGAGAAGGAGCCCGAGCCAACTCGGCCAGGCACGCTCGTACCCGGCTCTTATAGGCCTCCTTCCTCCGGTACCCCTTTATCGCCTCCAGTGAGCGCCCTAATCCTGGCAACTGACTAGGTCCAAATTAATTTTACTGGCACTGCTTCCAGCTCTAATCAGACGCGCCTCCGCCTGAGCCAGTAGCTCTCCCTCTTCTTCACGCCATCTCCGCTTCACCTGCGGTGGCGCGGCTGCGGCGTTGGCCGTCACGGGGTGCGCTCGCAACCTGTGCAAGCCTAACCCCGTTTTGGTCCGGAACGACAGGCCACATTCCGGACATGTCAACTCGCCTTCCCCCCGCCCCGACGGGGGCGGAGTTCGAGCGGTCGGACTTAAAGGTTTAAGGGTCGACGCCTCCGGCTCCTGTGGGAGACCGGAGGTTCGACCATATATTTCCTTATACTGATCGAAAGCTCACCCTTTAAACCTTATGTGGCAGGGGGGCTAGCCCTGCCACAGGTGCACCCACAGCTCTCGTGAAACGCCCCAGCCGTACGAGCTGCTAGATTTGAGGTCCTGGGACCCCCATCGGGGCTTCTCTGGGAACATCCCCCAGAGCCTGTCCTGGATTTACACTGCTCACTGAGAGTGCTTGCGCTCCTCGGTCACATTTCATGACCAAGGTCTCCAGGCTCACCGTAACCCTGTACCATTTACTGGTCAATGCGGGAAGGTCTGCGCGACACCTCAAATCGTTCTAAGGACATACCCACCACGAGATGTCTTCTTCGTCGAACCGTCCCTGCTATCCAGTTCAGCAAATGGTGAGTTGTCCCCCCCTCCCTTGTTGGCTAGGCAGCGGCGCCACGTGCAGGCCAAGGATAGTTGTGCCCCTGTCAGGCAACTTTGCCTCCCTAAAAAGTTATTTGTGGTTCCAGTGCAGATTTTGAAAACTAACGAGCATAATCAAAATAACTTTAACCTTTTGCGTGTCTACCACAGATTTTTATCGTCCAATCCTGACCAAGCCCTTAAGTGTAACTGTCCGACTTAAGACATTTGGAGCATTTTTTCTTATGTCGAACTGTGTAACTTAAGACACGCAAAAGGTTAAATATAAATTTTAATTTTAATTAGAAATTGAGGAGTAACCAAGCTTTATTTCAGAACCTAAATGTAGTTGCAACGATATATCATCCTAAAGAGCGTCTCCATTTAACCCTCAAGCGGGCGCGTGGTTATTTGAAACGGCAGCGGTCGCGCGTAACCGAAACGTGTGTATCAGAACGACCTACGGAAGATTTCAGGGATTTAGAACACCGATTAATTGAAACTCATTTGTTATTTTTATTCTGAAATTATACTATTATAATAATAATAATTTGTTTATTTATTTATTTTTTTTTTGCTCGTTTGGCATCTCAGTACCAAACTGCCTTAGAGTCCGGCTCGCTGTCAAATATATATATCTATCAAATATATTGACTTGGCTCGCGAGGTTGTCGACATGTGGGATGTGGACTCAGCAATCATTGTACCGATAGTTGTGTCAGCCAATGGCTTAATAGCCACGAGCCTCGACCAGCACCTCAGGAGGCTCTCGTTGGGCAGCTGGATCAAGGGCCTGATTCAGAAAGCGGTACTTCTGGACACGGCTCGTATTGTTAGGAGGTTCCTCTCTCTTGAGCCCTGACCGCCGGTAGCTTGGACCCTGTTCCCGATACCGGTGGGCTACTATTTTTATATTTTTAAATGTTTTTTATTTTTGTATTTTTAAGAAATATTTAAAAATGTATAAATAAGGAAAAAAAAATGAATAAACGAAAAAATAATAATAAACCATTTTCTTTTAATAAAGGACAACATTAACATATTATGCACGCCCAACCAAAAAGGTCTCTCCTTCGAGACTTTTGTTGTTTTACTCAGCTATAATACGATCTAATAATTGGTATCGTTGTTTATTACCAACTCTAGATTACTTCAGAAATAGTCGTATCGTCAAGGTAAAAATTACAATCAGGCGCGTGTAGTCGTTTCGACGCCTACGCCGCCACTTAAACATATGTATTCTGTTCCCTTCTGGAGGCTCGGAGAAGGAGGAAGTGCAGTAGTTTTTATGCGTATTGAACTAATGACAGGCTACTAGAAACGAGGAATACTTGTGACTAGAAATCTTGATATTATGAATGAAAATATATCCAGTGCGGTCGGTTCGACGCCGCGCGACCGCTTGAAGGTTAAAAAATGCGACACTAAGAGATTTTCGCAGCTCCGTAGACTCAAATATGTATAAAAATATTTTATTGTACTAATTTAAAAAAGAAACGCTTGCGATTTCGAATCAATTGCGTGAAAAAAATAATAATGCTCATAAATATCTGTAATTTTCGAATTTCTTTGCGACTGAGTGTCTGGCTCTGCCCCACCGTGGCCACTCGCATCAGGCATAGTGATGCAAGTGGCTCTGCCTTGACAGCGCCGCCTATAGCGCTAAAGCGGAATGCGAACGAACAACAGTATTCGGTCTGGCGGCACGGTTCAGCGGCGTCCTTAGCTCTTGGGAGTAAAGGGGAGAACCGATTCTCCCACAATCTATGGTGATGGAGAATGTAGTGAAAACACCATAGCCTCCGGCAGATTTGTATGTATAACGAAATTAAAGCTGATTACGCACCGGTTCTCCAAGGGTGACGTTTGTGAGCCAGCAGCTCGGACTGAAATGATCTTGTACCGTGGGTAGGGGATCGAATCACTGACTCTTAACTATTTATTTCACGAATTATTTAAAATTCATTTTCTAAAATTCGACTGCTCCTGCATGTGTTCCACTGAGAATTGAACCGCTTTTTTTCCATTTTTCGGTTGACACCGAAAACTTCCAAATTTCAAATAAGAATCAGATTTTCCGTCAAGACCGTGATCTTGTTTCAACTGGTAAAAAGACTGGTGGTGGTGTTATGATGTGCGTCAATCGTAAATTTGACACTAGACGACGTTACGACCTTCAGTGTGCAGGTATTGAAATGTTACATATTACACTCTCTTCTCGTAGCGTTGGTACCCGTGAAGACTTGCATATTATTCTCGCCTATATGCCCCCCGATGTATCTAGTATTCCAGAGCGTCTGAATGATATTGGACAGGCTATAACAGACACAATGGCTGTGAATAGTAATCATAATTTTATTCTTATAGGTGATTTCAATTTATCCTGTTAAACATGGAACGATGAACGCTATTCTATATTAAATAACTTTTCGCTACAAATAAGAACTGCTGCTGCTTTATTTGCAGATGAAATTAGCGTTCTCGGTTTATCTCAACACAACCTTATCACAAATACTAATAACAGAATCTTAGATCTTTGCTTTTCAACTATACCGCTCCTTGTTAGTAGAAGTGATGATCCCTTGCTCCAAGAAGACTCTCATCATCCTGCTCTTGTCATAACGGCTACTGAATTATTCTTAACACCTCTAGAGGAAATAATAATAATAATAATAAGTGCAGTCCGTCCGTTGCCTAACTGGAAATCTCCAGGGCCGGACGGGCTGCACAATTTTTGGATCAAATGGTTCAAAAGATCGCACGCTCGCTTGGCATCTCAATTCCAGTCTGCCTTAGAGTCAGGGTCGCTGCCCCAGTTCCTAACTACAGGAATAACCCACCTGCTCCATAAATCAGGTAGTACCGCGGAGCCTCAGAATTATACACCGATCACGTGTTTACCGACGGTCTATAAAGTTCTTACATCCATTTTGAGAGCAAAGATTAACAGTCACATTGAAACTAATTCAATAATGTCTGCCTCCCAGAATGGATGTAGGAACCGGTCCCGCGGTACTAAGGAGCTGCTCCTCATGGATATTGCCATTAGTCAACAGGTTCGTCGTTCCCGAAGGGATCTGTCGACATGCTGGATAGATTACAAGAAGGCCTATGACTCGGTGCCACATACATGGCTCATGAGGGTGCTGGAGCTGTATAAAGTAGATGCAGTTCTACGCACCTTCCTGATGTCGTGTATGGGGCAGTGGAGGACGGTCCTTCGCTATCCAGGATGTCGACAGATCCAGGTGAACAGCGACCCGATAAGGATCGAGCGTGGTATATTTCAGGGCGACAGCCTGATTCCACTGTGGTTTTGTCTGGCCCTCAACCCTCTCAGTACACTGCTGGAAGGTTCGGGTCAAGGCTATCGGTTGAGAAGAGGTGGTCAGGTCATATCTCACCTCCTTTACATGGATGACTTGAAGCTCTTTGCCCCCAACAACTTGCAACTGATGAAGCTACTGAAGGTAACAGAAACCTTCAGTAGCGCCATCAGTATGGAATTTAGTGTTGACAAATGTGCGGTCATGCATGTGAAGCGAGGGGAGATTATGGAATCCGTGAGAACCCAACTCTCGGATTCCATAAACCTTAGATCCCTCAGCTCAACCGAAACTTACAAGTATTTAGGTATGTCGGAAGCGTTGGGCATCAATGCTGCTGACGTGAAACAATCGTTGAAGGAGCGCTTCTTTGGCCGCCTGAATAAAGTACTCAACAGTCTTTTATCAGGCGGAAACAAGGTGCGCGCCTTTAACGGTTGGGTCATGCCGGTATTGATGTACTCTTTCGGCATACTCAAATGGACTCAGACGGAACTTGATGCCCTGGATAGGAGGGTGCGCTCACTGCTTACCGCAAATCGGATGCATCACCCACGGTCATCGGTGATGAGGTTGTATATCCCGCGGAAGTGCGGGGGTCGTGGCTTCCTCAATGCTAAGACCCTGCACAACCGCGAGATATGCAACCTTAGGGAGTTTTTCCTAGAGGCCGACGTGGGTATGCATCGGGATGTGGTAGCGGTGGACAAAGGCCTTACTGCGCTCTCCTTGGCTAACGAGAACTGGCGCAAACCTGTGGTATTAGATACTAATGACCGCAGGGAGGTATGGCAGAGCAAGGAGCTTCACGGACGCTTTTACCGGGTCCTACATGGACCTGATGTAGACTTTTTAGCGTCCGTAGCCTGGCTGCGTTTTGGTGACCTCTTCGGGGAAACCGAAGGTTTTGTCTGTGCGATTATGGACGAAGTTATGATGACGAACAACTACCGGAAATATATTGTGAAGGACGGTACGGTTGACATATGTCGGGCATGTCACCGGCCCGGGGAATCCATCCGCCACATTATTTCCAGTTGTTCTAGTCTGGCTAACGGAGACTATTTGCACAGGCACAACCTTGTAGCCAGGATTATCCACCAGCAACTTGCTCTTAAATACAATCTTGTGGAATCGGAGGTACCGTACTATAGGTATGTGCCCGACCCAGTTCTCGAAAATGGCAATTGCACGTTGTATTGGGATCGGTCTATCATCACTGACAGGACTATTGTTGCCAATAAGCCTGACATAGTGGTGATAGATCGACTAGAGCGTCGCGCAATGATTGTTGATATAGCAGTCCCTCATGACGCGAACCTCGTGAAGTCTGAGAAAGATAAACAAACGAAGTATCTTGACTTGGCTCGCGAGGTTGTCGACATGTGGGATGTGAACACAGCAGTCATTGTGCCGATAGTCGTGACGGCCAATGGCATAATTGCCAAGAGCCTCGACCAACATCTAAAGAGGCTCTCGTTGGGCAGCTGGATCAAGGGCTTGATCCAGAAAGCAGTACTCCTGGACACGGCACGCATAGTTAGGAGGTTCCTCTCTCAGGGGCCCTGACCACCGGTAGCTTGGACCCTGTTCCCGATACCGGTGGGCTACTATTTTTTATATTTTTAAATATTTTTATATCTCTGTATTTTAATATTTAAAAATGTAATTTATATGTATATACAAATGAATAAAGGAAATAATAATAATAATAATTTATTTCATAAAAAACAGTACTTAGACTAAAATACAATAAGTGCTATGGTAAAACAAAAGTACGTACTCAAAAGTTTTAGCCTCTGAAGCCGAACTAGGAGGAACCTGTATTTCGGCTTACAGCGCCAATCTCCTCAAGTTACATTATAACAATGTTCTTAAATGCTAGCATTTTACAAAAACAAAAGTATAATAATAATAATAGCCTTAGGTTTAATATAATGGTGTGAGCCTCTCTTTGTGTTATGCGATACGGTGAATGAGTGAGTGTGAGAGGGTGTGTCTGTTTGTGAGTGTGCTTGAGATTTTTTAATATCCTACTACTATTATAAAGGCGAAAGTTTGTAAGTATGGATGTATGTATGGATGTTTGTTACTCTTTCACGTAAAAACTACTGAATGGATTTTGATGAAATTTGGCACAGAGGTAGATTATAGTCTGGAATAACACATAGGATACTTTTTATCCCGGGAATATGTTCCCTTAGGATAGTTTTCGACAATCACGCGGGCGGAGCCGCGGGCGGCAACTAGTATAAATATAATTATGAGATACGCGGATATAGTAAAGGTGAAATATCTGGTATAAATTTATATGTATATATATAATAATAATAAATTTGTCCATAAATAGTGATTTTTTACTAACATTACACATTAACACTGTCTATCTCATTATCGTTAAGAGTTGCTCAGTCTCATCATATGTGAGACCTTGCAGGTACTCCGAAACTTTTTTTTTGCAACGATCAGTATTGAGCGGATAAATATTAAGAATTTTATTAACTTTATTGTAGATATAGGGACCAAGGAAATTAAAGAATTTAGTACTAAATTTAGTGCTGTAAGGCCTGTGCTGTGAACAAACCATATAATTTCTGCGTGAATTCATTATCTGGGGGTTGTAACTTGTACAAGTGTGTTGCATAATAATTATTTTCAAAATGAATAATTGTCTTACAGTAAGCACTTCACACATCTGATAAAGCAAGGTGGTAGAGCAGAGTATTGGTTTGAAGGTGCTGACCTTTAGTATTGCACGTTGGGCAATCTCAATAGACTTGAGTGTAGTTTTAGGAGCACCTCCCCAAGCAGATATACAATAATTAATGAGAGACTGGCAAAGAGCATAGTAGATTCTTTTCAAGATATGGGGTTCAGTGATGTGTCGTAGATTTTAAAAAATGTATATGAGCTTCCGAACTCGTCCCGTCAAAATTCTTACATGTTCGCTGAAGTTAAGATTTTTGTCAATTGTTACGCCCAAGTACTTGATGGAATCAACCCTCTCTATTTTAGTACAAGAGCAAAAATAATAGAACGACCGTGATTAGTCCCCGTGTCAGATCGAATACTAAAGCAGATGTATTTAGTTTTCTCGGTATTTAATGTTAAGACATTGTCGTTTAGCCATTTCCTTACAGTATTAAAACCACACTGAGCGGAATCAAATACTTCGCTCCAGTTATCAGCAGAAAACAGTAGAGCTGTATCGTCCGCAAAAGAAATGATTTCGCCCTTCGGAAGTATTATGTTAGTAAGGTCATTTATATATATGTTACGGCTAATACCCGAAGTGCGGCTGCACCTAGTTTTAGCCGGTTAGAACTAGGTGTAGCCACTTACTCTTGGTTAAACCTAGTACGAGCCGATTGTTTTCGGGTAAAACTAGGTCTATCCGTCATCATGCCGGCTACAACTAGGTTCGGCCATTCCCCGTTGGATAAAACTAGGTCTATCCGATATCATTCCGGCTAGAACTAGGTCCAGACAATCCCTGTTGGATAAAACTAGATGCAAACAAGTTGAAACAAGTAACAGGCGCCTGGCTCATGCGAGTCACGTCGAGCTCGCGCGCCCCTGCCGCCCGCCACCCGTACACCCGCGTTTGCCCTTGCGCTTTGAGTTAAGTACGCGTTGTGCCGTTGTACAAAACAGACGTACTTTCTTGTTTTTGCGCACTCATACGTTCGAATTCAGAATGGCTGTGAATGAAGACCTACAGACTATGAAGTCAAGTTTTTTGGAACAGTTTCAGTGTTTATTAGCCACAAAACATGGTGAAAATCAAAGCTATATGAATGATGTGCAGTATTCCAAGTTTATAGAAGACGTTAAATATCCACGAAACGTTCTACGTTACAATGTCGCCGTTTGAAGCGCTTCGATGTTTGTTGTATTGGCGACATCGAAAAGTTGATTTCTCCTGTGTCGAGCACCGAAAATTCCGAAAATATCAAAAATATTACGTCAAGAATGAAGACTTGTTTGATGTTCTTCATGAAATACATCTGTGTGTTGGGCACGGCGGAAAAAACAGAATGGTTGCAGAAGCTAAAAAGAAGTATGCAAATATTACTCAGGAGGCGATTTTTTTGTATCTTCGTTTATGTAAGCCATGTCAAATGAAACAAAAATCTACCAAAAGAGGCCTTGTTGTAAAGCCTATTTTATACAGCGAGCTAAACAGCCGTTGCCAAGTAGATTTAATAGACATGCAGACAAACCCAGATGGTGACTACAAGTTTATACTAGTTTATCAGGACCACCTCACGAAATTCGTACAACTTCATCCGTTACAAACAAAGACTGCGGAAGAAGTATCAAAGAAAGTACTTGATATATTTTGTATCTTTGGATCACCCTCAATACTTCAATACGACAATGGCAGAGAATTCGCGAATCGAGTTGTGGAAAGTTTGACGCAGATGTGGCCAGGTTTGAAGATTGTGCATGGGAAACCACGACACAGCCAGTCACAAGGTAGTGTTGAACGTGCCAATCAAGACATCGAAAAAATGCTTATGACTTGGATGGCTGACGAGAACTGCCAAAAATGGTCAGAAGGCTTACGATTTATTCAGCTAATGAAAAATAGAGCTTACCATCACGGAATTAAAAGATCGCCGTACCAGGCAATGTTCGGTTCTGATGTAAAGGTCGGGCTGAAATCATCTGATCTACCACCTGAAGTCCTTGCAAATATAGAAAGTGAGGAAGATCTTGAGAAAATTCTTAGAGAGTTAGTTGATGATGAGAGTGACGAAGCTACTAAAGAGAATAAGCCATCAAAAGAGAATGAGCCATCAACATCAGGAAGTTGCCAGAAAGAAATCGAAATGACATATTGCGGGCTCTGTGACCAGAATGAGGAGAAAAAATGTAAGCTGTGTGAAAAGAAACTAAAAATTGACACTAACAGGAAAGGCGCACAGGAAGGTTTGGTAAAACAAGCTATAAAAATGACGGCTTCATCAAATGAAAAGTTTCCCCCATGTAAAGTCGGTGATACAGTCCGAGTAAAAATTCCTGACGTGGACAGAGGTAGAGGCGACTTTCCCAATGTGTTAATGGTTGTACTTGAATGTAACGACAAGGGGTTATACAAATTAGGAAACAAGTACGGCACTATAACAGAACTATTTTCAAGAAATCAGTTCACTGTGTGTGACTCAAAATTTTTAGATATTGACATGGTTTCACCCGAAAAGAAATCACTACGCCAAATAGCCAATGCACAATCGACCTCTGGTGGGCAAGGCTCTACAAGATGCCACTGCAAAACCAAATGTGGCAACAAAAAGTGCCTCTGCAAAGCTGCTGGTATTTTGTGCAACTCAAAATGTCACTCAAGTTTAAGTTGTTCTAATAAATAGTTTATGTTACTTTATAAAAGTGTGATTTATAATTATAATAACATTCTTTAAATTATAATATGCAACTATTGTCTGTTGTTAAAAAAATGTTCCTGATTGTTCCTATTATATTAAAAATTGTGCTCCTAATAATTTGTGTTAATTATTACAATGTGATTTATAAGAATAAAAAAAAGGTCTGCCGATAGCATGCCGGCTACAACTATGTACAGCCAATCCCTGTTAGATTAAACTAAGACACGCGCTGCTGCTGCAGACGCTGTGAGTCACACTCGCTAGTAGACCTGCAGTAGATCAGCAGCACCTGGCGCTCACAACCTGCAGAGGCGCGTGCTTCGCTATGCCCTACACCCCGCGCCGCTGCTGCAGATGCTGTGAGTCATGAATGTGACGCGGGGCGGAAGGCTTGGCGGGACACGCATCTAAGTTTTATCCAACAGGGATTGTCTGGACCTAGTTCTAGCCGGAATGATATCGGATAGACCTAGTTTTATCCAACGGGGAATGGCCGAACCTAGTTGTAGCCGACATGATGACGGATAGACCTAGTTTTACCCGAAAACAATCGGCTCGTACTAGGTTTAACCAAGAGTAAGTGGCTACACCTAGTTCTAACCGGCTAAAACTAGGTGCAGCCGCACTTCGGGTATTAGCCGTAACATATATAAGAAACATAGTTGGTCCTAGTATGCTACCCTGTGGGACACCGTGTGTGACTAAGCGGTCCGTGCTGGTAAAGCTTCCCACACGAACAGACTGGCGGCGGTTTGTAAGATAGCTTTCGAAAAGTTTCAACTTAAATGCACATACCATGTCGTAATTTTTATAAGGGAGATTATGAAGAACTGAATAAACACTTTAGCAAGATAGATTGGCACGATAAGTTATCAGTTGAATCGGTTGATGCTGCTGTTGACCTGTTTTATACAGAAGATACTTGGTTCAGAGCGTTTTATTCCTTTAGTTAAAAAACCGAAAAATCCTAAATACCCGGTTTGGTACAGTCGTGCACTAATAAAAATCATTCGTGAGAAAATAAAAGTACCTACATAAGAAATGGAAAAAATACGGTAACCCTAGAGACTATTACGAGTTTGCATTGTTACGTTCTAGGCAACAAGATGTAGAAGCATCCTCTTTTCAAAGCTTCATAACTCAAACAGAGAAAGCGATTAGTCCGAAGACTTTCTGGACCTATGTTAAAAGTAAAAGAGTCAATACCCAAAAACAATGACCTTAAATGAGGAGTCATATGAGTCATGACATTTGTAGCGCGTTTAATAATTTTTTTTAGCGTTTTCGTGAGCCCGTCCACGCCCACTGCTGCAACTGCTCCTAATGAAATGACCAGCTCAGATAATATCTTGACTAACCTCTATATCACTAAAGACACCGTACTTAAAGCCTTACGTGCGTTAGACACAGCAAAAGGTCCCGGTAACGATGGATTACCTCCTATTTTCTTGCACAGATGCGCTGATAGTTTAGCACATCATATCAGCCAATTGGCGTCCACTGCTGAACGTAAGCCTCCCCCAAAGATCGCCAACCATCCCGGTCCTGAGCGGTCCGCATCCATCCGCTGCCAGCCACCTTCTTCAAATCATCGATCCATCGTGCCGCAGGGCGTCCCACACTACGTTTGCCCATACGCGGTCTCCACTCTACCACATGTCTGCTCCATCGACCGTCTGTCCGTCTACAGACATGGCCGGCCCACTTCCACTTCAGCATGCTCATTCTACGCGCAATGTCGGTGACTTTAGTTCTCTGGCGAATGACTTCGTTGCGAATTCTATCCGCCAGAGAAATCCCGAGCATTGCTCTCTCCATTGCACGCTGAGCAACCTTAAATTTGTGGACCAGGCCTATGGTGAGTGTCCACGTTTCGGCTCCGTAAGTCATTACGGGAAGGACGCACTGATTAAAGACCCTGGTCTTAAGGGATTGTGGGATCGACGATTCAAAGATACCACGTAGCTTCCCGAAGGCCGCCCAGCCCAAGCGTATTCTTCTGGTCGCTTCCTTCTCAAAGTTGTACCGCCCCAGTTGTATAATTTGGCCTAGATATATGTATTCTTGCACAACCTCGAGGGTAGCGCCATTTACGATTACAAGTCTCGGGGGGACATGACCATTGTACATAACTTTGGTTTTGTCCAGATTCATCCCGAGACCCACCCGCCTTGAAGAATCGCTCAGGCTGTTTAGCATCCCTTCCAGCACATGCAGAGATTCTTTCCATGATGACAATGTCATCCGCAAATCGGAGGTGCGAGATGTACTGACCGTTGATATTTATGCCCCGTCCTTTCCAATTAAGCGTCTTGAAAACGTCCTCCAACGCGTTCGTAAAAAGTTTCGGAGAGATGACATCTCCCTGTCTTACACCTCGACGCAGTTGGATTGGTTTTGTGCTCTGTTCTTGTACTTGGACGGTCATTGTTGCGGCCTTATACAGACATCTCATCACCTCGACATAGCGGCAGTCGATGAGACATCTCTCTGCATGGCCTCCAGGACAGCCCAGGTCTCAACGGTGTCGAAGGCTTTCTCGTAGTCCACATACGCTAGGCACAGAGGCTGATTATATTCCTCGGTCTTTTGGACTATTTGCCTAAGGGTGTGTATATGGTCCACGGTGCTGTAGCCTTTTCGAAACCCAGCCTGCTCCGGCGGCTGGAAGTCATCAAACTTTTGGGCGAGACGATTCGAAATAACCCTCGAAAACAGCTTGTAGACATGGCTCAGGAGTGAAATGGGGCGGTAGTTCTTAAGGAGCGTGTTATCACCTTTTTTGAAAAATAATACCACCACGCTCCTGCGCCATGCCTCCGGTGTTATGCCAGTGTGGATGACGGAATTGAAGAGCTTTACAAGCTCTGTCAAGACAGGTGTTCCACCTGCCTTGAGCAACTCTGTGGTTATCCCGTCATCCCCTGGAGCTTTATTGTTATGAAGTTGTCCGAGAGCTATTCCAACCTTACCCATGTCAATGTCGGGAAGCTCGTCTGTGAGATGGCGTGTAAGCCTGGCCCGTGGATCATCCGCGCCATGGGCTGCAGGTGGGCATGTTTTCTGAGCATATAAGTCTCCGTAGAACTTTTCGACTTCAGCGCAGTGCCCTGTGACGTTCTGAGTTTAGCACATCCTATAGCTTTATTATTCCAAAGCCGAGTGCGTCTGTCCCTCCCTGTGGAAAACAGCACACATAGTGCCAGTTTATAAGGGGCCCAAGATGGATTTAAAAAACTATCGTCCAATATCGATTCTTAATACACTTAGCAAAGTTTTGGAGAAGATCATCTATTGTAGTATATATCCAATCATCTCAAACGGTATAGGTCAGAGCCAACACGGATTTGTTAGGAGACGGTCCACAGCATCTAATTTAACAACGTTTTGTGACTATGTCTTGAATAACATGGAAGCCGATGGCCAGGTTGACGTGATTTACACGGATTTCGAAAAGGCATTCGACCGTGTCGATCACGTGATCTTGCTGGCAAAACTACAAAAACTTGGGATCCGAGGAGATTTACTGAGATGGGTTGAGTCATACTTATCGAACCGTTCGCAAGCTGTGGTTATGGGAGGTTGCAAATCTGACTTTGTAAACATCCCCTCCGGTGTTCCCCAGGGATCTTTATTGGGTCCTCTTTTTTACTGCGCATACCTGTATCATATTCAATCATGTTTCAAGTCCGCGAAACATCTCATGTACGCCGATGACATGAAAATATACATGTGTGTAAAATCTGGACTTGATTGTGAACTGATTCAGCGTGATCTTGATGCATTGTTCACGTATTATCAACAAAATAATATCACGGTCAATATCTCGAATTGTCAATGCATTAGCTTTAGCCGTTCCAAATACCCAACTAAATATCCTTATGGATTTAATAATAATGCGATCGAAAGAGTTGGCGTAGTAAGAGATCTTGGTATAATGTTGGATTCCAAATTGCTCTTTAACCAACATATTGATACCATCATCAATAGAGCCTCTCGTAACCTAGGTTTTGTAATGCGCACTTGTAGGCCTTTTAGTAATTGTCATATTCTAAAGATTATATACTTTGCATATGTGCGTAACATTTTAGAGTACTGTAGCCAAATCTGGTCACCCCAATACGAGATCAACCGTTACCTACCCTTCCCTACCCTACTTTCCTACCCTACCTACCTGCTATGCCAGAAAGAATTTACTCAGTTAATGATTATCTTGAAGACAAAAAGGCTTGGGATTGAACAGCTTCAATGATGTACATGGCCCAATGTTTATATCTACGTTTATATGTTATTTTTACACATTGACTGTTTTATATTCTCATTTTTGTATACTTTTTGACATGTATGATTACTTTGTTAAGTATTCTATTCTATTTTATTTGAATTCACTGTTTTTTGACATGAATACTTTTTAAAGTATTATATATTATACTTGCTTTATTTTATTTTAATACATAATTGTGAATTTGAGGACTATGTGGGTTATCTTTCTTTTATTGTAATTTTTTTTTCAGCAGTTTGAGTACTTTTTGTGGCTAACTAAATGTCCTTTCATTGGCCTTGGTTGTCGAGTCGTTGAGCTGCTTACTGACTGGACAGGTCCATTCAAATCTGTGTGGTTCTTTCCTCAAAAGACCATTTCAGACACTAATCTACATAATCCTCACATAACGTATTGTGAATGTGAAGACCATGTACACCGCAATATTGGGGGTTAATTTCATTTCATGTTAGTCTGGCAGTTTGAGTTCTTTATGCGACCTACCCAAATGTCCTTACTTTGGTATTGTTCATCAAGTCGTTGAGCTCCTTAAAGTTTTCAGTTTGGGCTACACGATAAGTGACAAATACTTGCACTGTCAGTACAGGTCCACTCAAATCTGTGTGGAACATTTCTCAAAAGACCACTTCAGACATTATGGTTGACCTACATGGTTCTCATATGTTTGACCAGTACGATTGTATTGGCTTTAAAAGAGACTGATCTCTGATTTTGTTTCGGTATTACTTCTCAAGGTAGTCAGCTAGGAAACACCGGCCTCATCTAGTTAAAAATTACCCAAAAATATTGACGTGTAAAAGTGTTATGTTTAACCTACTCACACAATAAATATTATTTATCATTAACTATATTTTTTTGTTTTTTTAAACCTTCCCTGTAGGGCGAACCAAACAAAAAAAGGATTAAGCCAAATTGGTCAAGCCGTTCTCAGTTCTAGCGTGACCAGGAGGGGATCCCTTCTTTTCGCATAATGTTCTTTGTCCTAATATACTTCGGCATAACGATTTTGGCACAATTTGTTTTGGAATAATAATACTTCGGCATAATTTTATTAGGCATACATTTTATGTTGGCATAATCATCTTAAAGACTAATTTGTTTTGGCATAAATTTGATTCGCATTTTCATGCAAATGATTTATTATACACTAGTTGCCGCCCGCGGCTCCGCCCGCGTGATTGTCGAAAATTATCCCAAGGGAACATATTCCCGGGATAAAAAGTACCCTATATGTTATTCCAGACCATAATCTACCTCTGTGCCAAATTTCATCAAAATCCGTTCAGTAGTTTTTACGTGAAAGAGTAACAAACATCCATACATACATCCATACTTACAAACTTTCGCCTTTATAATAGTAGTAGGATAACACTAGCTGACCCACGCAACTTCGCCTGCGTCATATTTTTCATGAATGCTTGGCTCTTATTGGTCGTAGCGTGATGTTGTATAGCCTATAGCCTTCCTCAATAAATAAACTTCCTAGGATTGAATTCAATTCAATTCAAATACTTATTTAATTTCAGAATTACTTCCATTTATTGTTAGTAGTTGTACAACTTAGCCTAATATTAGTATTGAAATTAAATTTATAATAATAAACAACAGTGTACACCAGTTTATTTGGATAAGTGTGTCTGAACACTTACCCACCTTTGTAAGAGGGGAGAGTCCCACCAGTCCGCAAACACATTCAGGATGCCATTGGAGGAGGAGCGCAAGCGCGCCATCATGGAAGCGCATCGCTTTCGCATGATCGCTGCAAACCCGTCTACGCACGCTTCCGCGAACATCCCTGACGCACTACATCGCCACGGCAACCCCAAAAGCACCCTGAATGCGCAGGTTGCTGTATACCCGCTGGGTATACTTGGTCCACAGGCTGCATGTGTACATATAACGACTGGCAGAAGGCCTTAAAAAGCGTTATCTTTACCGATTCAGTACGGCGTGCAAGCCTGCGGGCCAGCATGTTGCAACGGACAGCCAGCGACCTGCGCTCCCTGTTTATGTCTACTTTGTCTTTTAAGTCTTCAGTGACCCAGTGGCCCAAATACTTAAACCTTGAAACCCGACCTAAAGGAGACCCAGAGAGTGAGAGTTCAGACAGCTGTTCGTAGGTTAAAGTACCCGATTTAAAAACCAACCATTCACTGCTATCAGTATTGTATTTGAGCCCGTGAGCCACTGTATAACTTTCACAGATTTTAAGAAGCCTTCTCATTGCACCGATAGATGGGCTCAGCAGCACCATATCATCAGCGTAGCTGATGTTCACGCAAACACCGTCTACGTGACTACCGATTTTAGTGCTACTGAGCCCACCTATCAGTTTGTTTATGTATAGGTTAAAAAGACGGGGGGAGCTCAGCCCCCTGCCTCACCCCACAATCCAACCCATACATATCAGAATATGAGCCTGCCCACTTAACTGTATTCTTTTGACTACTGTACCAATATCTAAACAGTGATATTACATCAGCTTGGACAGTGGTGTCGTGAGTGAACTTATGCCAAAGCAGGTCCAAATCCAGGAAACATACATTTTTTTTTTTTTTGGATCGAAGTTCCTTATCGCGCGTTGTGAAAGGGGGCTAGACGGAAAAAATTCTTACGAAAAGTTGTCACGACACTTTTTGCTATTGTAAGCCGTGCGGCGTGCGCATGTTTCTCTGTCTGTCTCTCTCTCTCTCTTATAGAAAGCAAGCCAGATATTTTCATTTCCTCTTTCTAACGACACTTTTTTATTAATTACTACGCTTACGCTACTGATTCGAGAGGGCGCTACTGTGCGTAAGCAAACAATCAGCTCCGTGTATAATAGTACATTGTTCACCGAGAGGAGAAAGTGACCGATTACCGTCGAGGGTGTCGTTTGAAGCCCGAGCCGTAGGCGAGGGCTTTAAAACACCCAAGATCGGGAATCGCAGTTTCTCTCGAGTGATACATAGTGCTTTATACTACACCTAGAAGGAAAATAAAAAACGAAATCTTTACTAATTGAAATTTATATTGAAATTGTTGCAGTTAAAACTGAATCCTCAAACAACACACAAATTGGAAATGGCGCCAATGGCGTCTGCAATTTTCACATGTTCTTTTTTCAAATTGTTTATCCTGCCGCCGCAGGGTCGCACTGCCAGCCCGACACCATCCAACACACAGCTAGTGGCCAGTGTCATTTTGCGAACTTGGAGATAAAAACTCACTGTAAAAACTTTTTGGCTTTTGATATTTAGGTTACCGGCGCATAGTCTTTACCAAAATTAAAAAAGAAAAACCACGTAAGAAATGGATTTTCATACACTTTTCTCTCCCGCTCAGATGCGTTTTCTCCCCGCATATTTGTTCGATATGCAGTGACGTACTTTCTACCGTAAATTTGATAAAGTATCAAGGTACTTTCCAAGCAGGTGTAGTATAATAGTACATTGTTCACCGAGAGGAGAAAGTGACCGATTACCGTCGAGGGTGTCGTTTGAAGCCCGAGCCGTAGGCGAGGGCTTTAAAACACCCAAGATCGGGAATCGCAGTTTCTCTCGAGTGATACATAGTGCTTTATACTACACCTACAAGGAAAATAAAAAACGAAATCTTTACTAATTGAAATTTATATTGAAATTGTTGCAGTTAAAACTGAATCCTCAAACAACACACAAATTGGAAATGGCGCCTGCAATTTTCACATGTTCTTTTTTCAAATTGTTTATCCTGCCGCCGCAGGGTCGCACTGCCAGCCCGACACCATCCAACACACAGCTAGTGGCCAGTGTCATTTTGCGAACTTGGAGATAAAAACTCACTGTAAAAACTTTTTGGCTTTTGATATTTAGGTTGCCGGCGCATAGTCTTACCCAAAATTAAAAAAGAAAAACCACGTAAGAAATGGATTTTCATACACTTTTCTCTCCCGCTCAGATGCGTTTTCTCCCCGCATATTTGTTCGATATGCAATGACGTACTTTCTACCGTAAATTTGATAAAGTATCAAGGTACTTTCCAAGCAGGTGTAGTATAAAACTCATAATAAAATAGTAAAAGTGATAAGAGACCAACTAAATAGTGATTAAATGACTGCACTAGTGACACATAGTGAGTGATATTGGAGTTTGTGTGAAACATGCAATGAAGTGGGAGAAAATAACAATCAAGTGCCAGAAAATAAACGACCACACAATTCAAAATCAATTGAACAAAACAGTTAAGATCCTTACAAAACTGGTTTTCCTGGACTATTCCTTATCAAGCAGGAAGTATAAACTCGAAAAGGTACTTATTTTCGTTATTTTGTTTAGCATTTGAATAGAAATAAAACTAATTAGGAATCATTCTCTTTATTGAGTTAACGCCATCTATAACCAAATAGCTGAAACGAAGCCAACAAAATACGAAAACCGTGCTATTTCCTCACTAGACGTCATTACTAGTAATTTTTGCCACTGACATTCAGCTGACTCGAGCAAGTAAAGACCTTTTTAAACTATATTTGTAAATGTCACGGTAGCACGTTCAGAGCGAGCCCGGACTTGGGTTCGAAGTGGCGCAAGCTCGATCCTCACCGAATAAAAGACTTTTTGTAATAATTCCGATCAAACAATATGGAACAAGTGAATAATATCACCACAAGGAAAAAGCAATCAATGATTAAAATTAAATCACGATCAATGGAGTCTCTTGAACACAGTTTAATTGACACAAGTTTAATGTCTTGTGATGAAATACTAGGCAGAAGCTTAGATCTATCTTCAAATATCTGAAGGTCAATTCCACTAATTAACGTGTCATGCGAAAAACACGAGACTAGATTGCGATGCGATTGTGATGACACTGGAAAATAGTATTCTGCTAACTTTAAATTTCGGTCTATTCACATTCGCATCGCAGTGTCATCACATTCCAGTCGCATGGGGGTCCAGTTTGTTTTCATTTACGAAAATAATGTGGTTTTGTGTTGGTTCAATATACGCAGACAATAATTATCGATAATTGTGATAATTACTATTTAAGTAACGTTATTTTATTAAATTAATTTAATTTCCAAATTATTCGACTTAGTTAAATTCATATTCCCAATATTTTTATTTTCTGTTGAATAATACATTTATACGACTTCAAAAACAATAAAATATTTAATCGAAAATGTACCTCAATTGGAACGTACACGAACACGAATCGCGCAGGCGTATAGCGGGTGATTTAAGATGTCAAAAAGAGACGTCATTATTGCTAAAGTCAAAACATTATATTTTATTATAAACTCAAATTTTCTGCTGAAATTATTATGTAAAGATGTATTGCATTATCAATGGAAGAAAGAATTTTTGTCGAGGTAGTACTATTAGCCATCACAGAATCTTTCAGAGTCTGCATTACCCATGAGCTGCTGCTTTCGTATTCTGGAAGAATCTGAGTATTCAGGGTATATAGATACTCTCGAAACCTTTGTATCAACTGTGTTTATGCTTGAAGTGAAAGGATAACAGTGAAATCATAAGAACTGTTTGTACCGTAATGATACAGGCGGTCTTTCATACTGCACCTATCTAATGGGCTCGTTTGCTGATCGCACAACAGCGGTTTCATCGATACTCTGACTGAAGTGGATTTTCAGACTTATGTCGGACTATGGATGGGAACTATTCGGTATATATTGTTATAACAATTTACTATGTGTCAAGTTTCTACTTATTTGTGTTACAAATAAAAGCATTGATTTAGTGAATCTTTTTTTATTTTTTTACATTTCTTAATGATTAAAGGCTTATACAAAAAGGCTAAGTTGCCGCTGGTGGCTGAGCTACTACAGAAAGAAATATAAAGTCCTAAATAATCATTTTATTAATATTTGCACTATACCTAGGTATTTGAGAACTTTAACAAGTAATGAATAAAGAATATACCAAACATTGATATTGTGAATGCATATATGTACCTACATACATGGATGTTACGAACATTTTCGGATTGTTTGGAAAGACAGAAACAAACACAGAGGAAGGGGTTTGAACTAAGTCCCACAATATGAAAGTTCTATACTTATACCAAATAGGCTAGTTACTTATTTGGCAAATTATCAAAATAATTAATAAGATATACAATACGTAAGATTTGCATCATGTCGCAGTCAAAAATTTTAATCCGCCTCATTACATAGAGACTATCCGGTCTATAAAACGGAGACGGTAAACGGTCTAAAAACAGGTTTATATTACGGCGGATCAGCGTTTAGTCAGAATATCACATCCTTCAATTGGCAAACTATAATTTCATGTAAGTAATTTAGCGAGCGCAAGTGCGAAAACGCATTGACTAAGTACGAATTTAATGTGCAGCTAAGTAATTGCTATGTATGTTAATGCAGATATGTGAAAAACCGTGGCAAAAGAAAACATTTTAGAAGTCAGTGAGTTCATTCTGCAATACGACTTTATCGCGTGTTTTTATTTGCAGCATGAGCGTGAACCATCGTTTTGCAGAAAATATTGCAATGAAGACCGGCTAAACGTTTATGTACTGTAATACAAAACGGCTCCGATTATTAAAACAGCCAGCCACCATATAAAGTTGCGTATTCAACTATTTGGCTGCGACATAATTCGCACAGTGAGAATGAAAGTGACCGAACTCAAAATCTCAAAATTTTTGGAAGGTTTTTTGACGTGACAACGTCTTATAAATTGGTTTGCCGGGTGACACTATTAGAGAATGGGATACGATTGCAGGAGTAAAATACTTATTTGTAGTGCAACAGAAAACTATATTTTTCAGACTAATGTTACAACGGTTTCTAGGACACATAAAGCAGTAGACAAGATGTAGTTTATATTAAACTTATAGGTTTGCAACCTCTAACACCGCCCCTTAAACTTATCTTGTAAACACACATCAGTAGCCAAACCTAACTCGTTAACAAAATACTTATGTTTCTCTACCGACAAAGGTTTTGTTAAGACATCAGCCGTCATTTTGGACGTTGGCATGTAATTTATTTTTACTGCACCATTGCTGACCGCCTCCCGGACGAAATGATGACGTATGTCTATATGTTTTGACCTACCATGAAACATACTACTTTCAGTCAATTTCAAGGCCGACTGATTATCATTGAAAATAGTTATTTCAATGTTACTACCTATACATTCGTGCAAGAAAGTTTTTATAAACAGTGCTTGTTTACAAGCATCGGAGAGCGACATGTACTCCGCCTCAGTACTCGATAACGCAACGGTACGCTGTTTCCTACTTTCCCAACAAGTAATCGAATTCCCAATTTTGAAAACATATCCCGTATAAGAACGTCTATCAATTTCATTAGAAGCCCAGTCTGCATCAGCAAAACCCGTCACAGATAAACCAGTTTTCTTATAGGTAATGCAGTAATCTACTGGACCTTTAAGATAACGCAACACACGTTTAGCTGTTTTCCAGTGAACATCGGAAAAACAGTTATTGAATTGGCTTAATACGCTTACAGCATGACATATATCAGGACGCGAACAGACCGCTACATACATAAGACATCCGATCAATTCTCGATACTCCAAACTGTCATCCTTTTCTTCAGCTTTGTTCAATTTTTGACACTGCATTGGAGTTTCAACAGATTTGCAGTCTTGCATTTTGTATTTCTATAATATCTTTTTAATATAGGCACTTTGATCTAGAGTGATCTTGCCATTCTCTTTCCTGATTCTTTATCCTAGAACTTTTTCTACAGGACCAAGATCTTTCATCACGAATTCTTTCATCAGCAATGATTTAGTTTTAGTTTTTTCCGCATTACAATTGCTAAAAATTACTAAATCATCAACATACAATGCGATAATTACAAACTTGTCGCCATTTCGGTTTATGTATACACATGGTTCGGAGACCAATCTCTTAAAGTTGAGTTTGTTGACAAGAATATGATTGATCTTTTCATTCCATGATTTAGGCGCTTGTTTTAGACCATACACAGCTTTGCGTAGTTGATACACCTTATTATTGCCTCTACCTTTTTCAAAACCTTCTGGTATTTCCATGAAAATGGTTTCTTTTAAATCACCGTTTAGAAAGGCTGTTTTTACGTCCATGTGGTCAATCTCCATGTCGTACTCCACAGCCAAAGCTAATAACATTCTTATGGTTTCGTATCTCACTACAGGTGAAAAAGTTTCAAAATAATCCACTCCATACTTTTGTGTAAATCCTTTTGCCACTAGACGTGCTTTGTATTGTAATAGTTCACCGTTAAGCCCTCTTTTCTTCTTAAATATCCACTTGGTCTTTATTGGTTTTGTACCTTTCGGCAAATCGGTTAAGGTAAAGCACTTATTGTCCAAAAAGGACTGATACTCGTCTTTCATAGCAGCTCGCCACTGCCTGGCTTCAGGACTATTCAACGCTTCTTCAACTGTTCTTGGATCATCACTGCCACACGCTTCCCCCGTCAAAAAACCACACAGGAAGAAGTTCTCATCAGCTTCCACGTATTCTGCTCTCGAGTCATCTGTCTCAAATGAAACATCTGGAACATAAGTAGCATCCGAGTGATGATCTGTGACCAAGCTACTGGTCGAAGCTTCACTATCATTAGCATCATCAGTAGTCACAGAAGTTTATTCTGACTCTGTTCTATTCTCGGATACACAAGGAGTCTTAAGTTCTATAATCACATCTGATTCTACTTTAGTGAAGTTCAGATGCTTGAGTAATTGATTCTCAATGAACTTAACATTTCTCGCTATTGTTAACTTATAGCTCTCAACATCCAAGAGCCTGTATCCTTTTGTGTTCTCACAATATCCCGCGAATATGTAAGGTTTAGATTTGCGATCCAGTTTATTACGATTATTTTGTACAGCATATGCTAAACAACCAAACACACGTAAGTTATCTAAGTTTACCTTACGTCCAGTGTAAATTTCTTCTGGAGTTGCACCTCTAACTGCCTTTGTAGGTGATTTAATGTACACTGCAGTGTTCGCAGCCTCAGCCCAAAAACGTTGATCCAAACCTGCTTCCAGAAGCATACAGCGCACCGCCTCCATAATCGTTCGGTTCGCGCGTTCGGCAACTGCATTTTGCTGTGGACAATGAGGAACTGTAGTATGATGCCGGATTCCACACTGACTCAAATACTGCTTAAATCTCGTATTGATGTACTCGCCACCATTGTCGCTTCTCAGGATTTTAATCTTTTTATTAGTCTCGTTCTCTACAAGAGCTTTGAAAATCAAAAAACACTCAAAAACTTTGTCTTTCGATTCTATTGAATAACAAAATGTCTTCCTAGAAAAATCGTCAATAAATGTTAGCAAATATCTCGCACCGCCTATAGATTTCACTGGCATAGGGCCGCACACGTCCGTGTGAACCAGTCCTAACACCTCACTTGCACGTGAAAAAGATTTCTTAGGGAAAGGAAAATTAGTAACCTTACCTTCAATACAAGCGATACATTGCTCGTATGTGGATACATCATAGTCGATACCAGTCGCCATACCACTTTTGAGTAGGTTCATGCTGCGACTATTCAGATGTCCAAGCCGACGATGCCATAAACCCTGAGATTGAACCTCAACCTGGGTACTCAAGGAGACACTTACTGGCATGCTGTGTTCACTCGAAACGGAATTTATAGATGCATCCCCGGTTTCTAATTTATAAAGACCGCATGCATCCCGTTTTGCTACAGCTACTACCTTTCCGTTTTCGTAAATTTTACAAAAATTCGATATAAATTTTACTTCAAAACATTTTTGTGTCAAAATAGTGACAGATAACAGATTACATGACAAGTTCGGTATAAAAACTACATTACTGATAGTTATCCATTGGTTTTGTAAAAAGAGTTTCACATTACCACGACCCATTGTAAAAAGTTTTTCACCGTTCGCAACGCTTATTTCTTTTGGCGTATCACACACAAAATCATGCAAAATGTCTCTATTATTGGTCATGTGGCAAGTTGCACCACTGTCGACGTACCACACATCTCGATCCAGCTTTACCATCAGAGATGACAACAAAGTCATCCTACCAGGAGTTTTCTGAACCTTCTCCTCCTCTTGACAACTGGAACTAGATGGCTTATCCTTATGCGTAGCTTTCTGTCTGCAATCTGTAGCGTAATGACCTAATTTTTTGCATCGAAAGCACTTGGGACGCTTCGAGATCGAAGTCGAAGTCGTTAGGGCATTCTGTTCCGTACCCTCTGCATCACCTCGTCTCTGAGCCTCCTGGAGTAGTTTAGTTTTCACCAGTTCACTTGAGAGAGAAAGGCTACTATGCTCCAAAGTCATAATGAGTGGGTCAAACTTCTTGGGGAGCCCACTGAGCATTATTATAGCAACGAACTCGTCTTCCAGAGAAGCATTTATGTCTTGCAGTTGTTGGGCTGTATCTAGAATTTTTGTAACATACACCTCCATACTCTCAAACTGCTCTAATTTTAAGCTAAATAGCATTCTGAGGAGACCTAATCTTCTACACAGACCTTTGTCCTCGAACGAATTCTGTATATTCTTCCAGGCGTCAAACGCAGTATTGCAATTCCTGACAACGGAGTAAACAGATGGCTGAACACTGAGGCAGATTCGTGCTAGCGCTTTTTCCTGTTTTTTCTTGTCTTCGCATTCTGGTTTATTTTTCTTATCGACCTCGTTGACACATTCAAACAAGTCTTCATGAATAAGCAACATCTTCATTTGAAATTTCCAGGAGGTGTAATTATTTACTCCGGAGAGTTTTTCAATTGCGATGGATTGGTTACTCATTTTCGCGATTTCGTAATTATTACGTGATATGTAATGTAATTAATTATATCATACGCGTTCTGCTTCCTCACGCTCTGCTACCATATTAGAGAATGGGATACGATTGCAGGAGTAAAATACTTGTTTGTAGTGCAACAGAAAACTATATTTTTCAGACTAATGTTAAAACGGTTGCTAGGACACATAAAGCAGTAGACAAGATGTAGTTTATATTAAACTTATAGGTTTGCAACCTCTAACAGACACTTCAAGAAACTGCGTTACGCTCCGCTCACGTTATGCGCTCACAATGAGAGCGAGTGAGAGGCACGCGTCCCTTCCACCTATTATTTCATCCTTCTTCCTACTATACGAATGAATATTCACATTAAAATTATTTTACCACTCAAAGTCGTTGTCACGTAAAACTTTCGCCCGTATACCGACTTTACAGGCAACCAATTTTATTTAATGATTATTTTATAAACTCTTAAGCTCTTATTTTTTCTAAACAATATATTGGCATCATAAATATGTAAATAGCTTTCCATTTGAAAAAGTTATGACATATTTTATTGGAAAATACGAAGTCAATTTTGTGATTTCCCACAAAATGCAAATTTCGTGTTAGGTCACTTTTATTCTCATGGTGCGAATGCATGTCATTATATATACTGTTTTTATAATGCTAAATGAAACCCTCGAAATAACTTTGAGCGTTTAGCTGATTCAATATGAAGTCGTTTTTACATAAAGTTGAGCGGAGCATCTAAAATTGTGCAAGAAAATTGTGAATCAAAGGATATTGCAACGTACAAGTAGCAATTTGTACGTTATAAACTCCACAACACGATAAAACTCCTTGGAATATAATGTAGATTCCTCACGGATGAACGCAACTCGTTGCTATTCATCTGCTGGTAGGCGCCAATATCAGATGTACCTTCTTCTACTTTATGTGTGTAAGATTAAAAACATTCATCAGTCCTTCCAAACTTTCGCATTTATAATAAAATTGAAGTAGGATTACTTGTCCAATGTAACACACACCCTATACTACGATTAGATTCAAAACCAAAAGTAATTAATTTTGTGGCTTTTTAAGTACTTATTTTATTTTTAGCTGAGTGCTAGCAGTTTTCAACGTCAAAGTTGAAAATAAAGACAGCCTGCAAAAACAACCGCCAGTAGCAACTTCCTTGGTGCTTTAGTTGCGTTCCCCCAAAGGTCCTCAGTTTTAAGAAATGTTTCTAAGAATGTGCCTTGGTTTAGAATCCAAAATCCAAACATGAGACAATCGACAGAGCCGTTTCTAGGCACCACGAAGTTATGAGTTTTAGAAATGTACCTATTTCCTAAATACGTATCTAAGCAGTGTAAAATTATGGTAAAATGTTATATGGTAACTTTCGACTAAAACATCAGTCTTAAATAACTAAAACGAGAACTTTAAAGTGACCACCAAAAGTGAATATTTTTATTTGTACATCCGTTCACATAACAAAAAACACCGAGTTAGAGCATTTGTAAACATTTCGTTTTCGTTTTGGTTTTCATCTTGGTTATGCTTTCCATGAGATGGTCTTATGATGCAGAAATAAATTCGTTATCTTATTTATACCCGAGGGACTCCAAATAAGTATAGAATCTGAAAGGGAGAACATTAAGTATAAACATAGTAAGTGAATCACAAAGTTAATTTTAACTCTATATCGCATACTATCGCATAGGTACTATTTATATAAAGTTCTCAGATCCAGCCTTATAGCTTCCTTTCGCACAGGGAAGTTCGCTTGTGTTTTGACCACACATGGGTGGTTTAGGGCTGGTTTATCCTGCTACATAGATAAGAATCTGAAGGAATGGTGTTTTGATCCTCTATGTTACTAGCCTAGCCTTGAAGGAGCTACCGACTCGCGCTGCACGTAATGGTTTCCAAACTCTAAACTAAATAATGGTGATGAAGAAGATGCTAAAGATACCGATAGCTCCATCGTTGCCTTTTTTTCTGAATAACAATGTGCACTTAGTAGACCAACCTTGGCTGCAACACCCAGTCCATTTCTTTGCCTGTCCTTTTGGATATGCGGCTCCATTTCGGTACGGCTTAGTGAGTCTGTATTTGTTTTCAAATGCAAGGTCGCTTGTGGAATATATGCGTCTAATGTGAAACGACGCAGCCGAAAATACTGAGAACAGCTAGTGCTGCGTTTGCTACGTCCTTTTATCATCGATTCACGGTCTAAACGGAGCCCGGTGAATAAAAATGACCTCCATAGGCTGAACCCACACGTTTTATATTGTTTCACGACACAAACACCGAATCATTTATAGTAGCTTTACTGAAAAAGTTTATACTTAATAAATCTTGGATTTCATGATGTTATGAAGGATTAAATAGAGAAAAATTTAGAAATTGTAATCTGCAAAAGCTAAAATTTTTGTTCAACTTTCGATCTCATACATTGGCTTCGCTGACAAAATATTCACTGATTGTGCTGCCATCTTCGCGGCAAGGAACCGCAATTTTGACCATAGTTTCAAATTTTTGCCGATAGGTAGAGCTAGTTGACAACGGTGCAACAATATACATCCAATGAGGTACTCATATTACTCTCAATTTGTGGTTCAAAAATTTACGTGAGAGGGCTCTCTTTTCCCTATTACTTACTATACTCTTTGGATCTCATATTAATCGCATGGTTACGTCAGTTTTGACGTTGTTATATTTACCGGAATACCATTTTTTGTCTCAATGTCAAATGGCTTTCAGGTTGAAAATTAGCAGAATACCGTTTTAGTAAATTTTTTAGTCAAATTCAATTCGCAATATCATCTCATGAAACTTCAACTTTCGTTGGCCTTTTAAATTTAGTAGAATACCGTTTTTGACGTTTTGAGATTGAGATGAGATTGCGACTTGAATGTGAACGTTTTAAAATTAGTGGAATTGGCCTTCTGTTCTACGTACATGTTGGAACTAAAGGCAGAAATAAAGGAATTAAAATCTCGACTAGAAAGTACACAAAATGAAATGGAAAATATTGTTCTTGAAAATCTCGACTTAAAGAAACAAGTATCGAATATGAATCAGGAGCTCGGCGTACTAAAACAATTGTGTAGAAGCCCGTTGACTGCCTTTAATCACAATATGTCATCAAGTTCTAAAAAGAGTGTACGACGTCGGCTGACAAACAGTTTCTGTGCTTCTCCTCTGAAACCTTACGACGATACTAATATCGATGTAGAAAAATCTGTAACCAGCATGTCAGAAACCGAATCTAAAACTGAGCAACCCTCGCCAAGCGCAACATTTGACAGAAATTCTGTAAATGAGCCTAAACAGACTATGTTACGGAGACCATCTTTCATCGGATATAAAAAGTGTGCAGATAAGCCAGAACCAACTAAAATACAGGAAAACAACACTAATTCTAGGAAACATAACGTACTTATTCTTACTGATGAACAGGAGAGTTATATAGGTAGTTTGCTACGGCGCGCGGCGTGACTTGGGAGCGGACTTTAATGTACTGTCTATAATAAAACCGAGAGCACCCACGGACGAAATAGTTGACTCATGTATATCTTTATGTAAAAACTTTGACGAAAGACACTTTGTAATAATATTGACAGGCACTAACGATGACAATCTGATTACTATGCAATCCTTCTTACATTATAATTTATATAAAATCTCACACACAAATGTACTAGTTGGAAATGTACACAGTGCAAGATACATCAACACGTCAAAAATTAATTCTATTCTTAGTCTTATTAGCGATAAATTGAAGCATGTAGAATTTATTGACAGTGGATATAGACCAAACACAGTAATAAAGTCACGTCTATTTTTAAGAGAAATATTACGAATTCAATATCGAAACAACTACACTAAATACTGTAACAATATAGGGCGCAAAAACATAATTTCTTGGAGAACCGAAAAGTGTAAACTCACTACTAGTAGTAGTAATAAAAATATCCCCCCAAAAGGCACCATACAATATTACTTCCAATCTGTTGCTAAACCTATGCTAAATACAATTTCAGAACCTTCATGTACTCAAACTTGTGCCAATACAACACAGCAAGATAATTTTTTTCGTAGGTAATAAAATGGGGGACTCCAGTTTACAAACCGAAATTGGTAGTAACTGTTATCGAAATGACATAATCACTCCTAGGTTACAAAATATCAACATATTTCACCAGAATTTGTGTGGTATTAGTAAGAAAAAGAATGAATTGGATGTTTATATAAAAAGTCTTGAAATCAAGCTAGACTACATATGTATTAGTGAACATTTTTTAAACGATAAATCCGTACTTTCTTTTTCTTTGGATAACTACAACCTAATTTCATGCAATACCAGAAGTAAAAAGACTAGAGTAGGTAGTTTGATCCTGGGGCATGTGGATAGAAAAGTAGAGAATGTAGATGTAATAAACAAACTTTATATGATGGATAGTTTTGAAATATGTTGTGTTAAAGATATCGGTACCGGTCTATACATATGTTGTTGTTATCGTAGTCCTTATGACAAGAATTTTGAACTTTTCACTACACGTATGGAAAAATTGTTAGGACATTTATTTAATAGGAATTGCATAATATGCGGCGACTTTAATATAGATTAACTTTTAGATAATAAAAAAACGCACCGAATTTGTCAGCTTATTAACATGTTACAATTTTAGGCATCTTGTTAACACTGCAACTTTTATTCGAAATGACTCATATTCGTGCATCGACAATATCCTAACTAATCTACCTGAAAATTATACAAAGGAATGTGAAGTTGACCACAATGGTCTGGCTGATGGACATGGAGGTCTTTTAGGTAAATTTTGGTTGGAAACTCTGGCAAGCAAGTCAAGTAACAACAATCAGCACATTGTTATAAATAAGAGAGTTTTCAATTCTAATAACGCCATATATTTTAAGCAGGGAATATTGAGATATAACTGGAGCAATATGGGAATTAATGCATTTATAAAGAAGTTCTCAGAGGTCTTTAAAAATAGTTACAAAATCAAGAAACGTAAAATAAACCTTATTAACAGTACTAAAATAAAATGGGTCACCAAAGGAGTGAAAATCTCTAGCAAAATGAAACGGATGTTATGCGCTAATAATGATAATAACCTTGAATCTAGTGTTCTAAATTACAAAAATAAATACATCAAAATTTATAGAAGGGCTATCACGAAAGCTAAGAAAATAACGGTAAGGGAAAAAATTAACAATTCAACAAACCCTAGCAAAGAAATCTGGCAAATTGTTAACAATTGCACAAACCGATCTAAAGTTATGCATACGGAACATCTACGACTTAAAATTGACGACAAAATAGTTGATGATCACGAAGAGGTAGCATACACCCTAGCAAAACATTTTAATAGTAAATATCTCACCAGTGAAAATAAAAATGAAGAAGTGACTTTATTACTACAACAAAGTACACAACGGGTCGAAAACGAACTTTGTTTTACTCTTACCACTTCAAATGAAATTTCTAATATAGTCAAAAAGATGGTCAATAAACGTTCTTGCGGATACGACGAAATTCCTATTTCTGTCATTAAAGATCATTTAAATATTCTTGCCGAACCGCTTTCTTGCTTCTTTAATGAGTGCATAAACGAGGGGATATTCCCAGAATAGCTAAAAATAGCCAGGATCATACCGATTCACAAAAAGGCACAAAGAATGATCCTAAAAATTACAGGCCAATCTCCTTGCTACCGACACTCTCAAAGATATTCGAAAAAATAATTAAATCTCGACTTATACTTCATATAAACTGAAATAAAGTCTTACATAGACGACAATTTGGATACCAAAAAGATGTTGGCACAGGAGACGCTATTTATACTCTTGTTAATGAAGTTATCAATAAAATAAATAATAAAATGAGAGTAGCTGGTGTATTTTTAGATTTGAGCTCAGCATTTGACACTGTCGATCACGATCTACTCATCGCAAAACTAAACCACTACGGAGTGAGAGGCAAGGCCTCCCAACTTTTGTCTTCCTACCTAAAAAATAGAAAAATGTTCGTAGAAATCAGTGAGATGCAAGATGGACATAAACAAAATTATAAATCACCTTTTTTTAATATTTCTGCCGGTGTTCCGCAAGGATCGATATTAGGGCCAATATTGTTTATTTTGTTTACTAATGATTTAATAAATTATATTAACAAAATTCTACCTGACATACAACTTGTGGTATTTGTGGATGACACGAATGCCATCATTGGGGCAAATAACTCAAAAGAGCTTACGGAAAAAGTAAATGCAGCTCTAAGTTACCTTTATTCATGGTTTACTATAAATAAGCTAAAAATTAATAGTACAAAGACCAAAATAATGTTATTCAAAACAACTGCTCGTTATAAAGACACCATGGAAATTAGACTAAATGATGACAAAATAGAACTCGTAAGAGAAGCTAAATTCTTGGGAGTACACATAGATGACTCATTAAATTGGAAAAAGGAACTTGCCTCCATAGATGCATCTATATCATCTTCGTGTTATGCATTAAGAACACTAAGAGACGAAATTGACATTAAACAATTAAAAATAGTATACTATGCTCTAATTGAATCTAAATTAAGATATAGTATACAATTTTGGGGGAACAGCTATAATTATAATTGCCAAAGAGCTTTTGTCCTTCAGAAAAGAGCTATACGTACTATTGTCCGTATCTCACAACGAGAGAGCTGTCGCCCACATTTCTTAGATTTAAACATCCTTACAATACCCAGTCTCTACGTTCTAGTACTCCTGACTAATCATAAGAAATACATACATGAATATGAGACCGATGAGGAAAGACTGGTTAGGGAGAGCACACGTAGGAAGGATTTGAAAAGTAAGATCCAACCTCACCTCAACATTGTGAAGCACAGTTCACAATATCAAGCAGTGCAAATATTTAACAAATTACCACTACACTTAAAAGAAATGTTCTATACATCTTCATTTAAAACAAAGCTTCAAACATTCCTATTAGATAAGTGTCTGTACTCTGTTGACGAAATGTAATATTATGACCATGCGTTTTTCTCCTGTAAACTTGTAAATTTTTGTTTAATGTGTTTGTGTAATATATGTTATGGACATTCTTTTTAAATGACGAATGTTTTATTATTATTTTTTGTGTGTTTTTAAGTTGACATTGAACCATTTTATATAGATTTAATTTTTATATGTTTTCTATGCTTAATTTTAGTAAGTTAACATTGAATAACATTGTTATTAATGCAAAAATACTATGTTGTCAGTTTTTAAAGTGTAATTGTATCTACGTGTTTATATGAGTATTTTTAATGTTTATTTTATAGAATTATTTCAAACACAATGTGAATTGTTAATGAATAAATTGAATTGAATTGAATTAAAAACCGGCCACGTGTGAGTCGGATTCGCGCATGAAGGGAAGACGACAGACAGACGGACAGACAGACGAACAGACAGACGGACAGACAGACGGATGGATAGACGGGTAGACAAACGGACAGAAAGACGGACAGACAGACCGATGGACAGACGGCCAGACAGACGGATGGATAGACGGACAGACAGACGGAGAGACAGACGGACAGACAGACAGACGGACAGACAGACGGAGAGACAGACGGACAGACAGACAGACGGACAGACAGACGGACAGACAGACGGACAGACAGACAGACGGACAGACAGACGGTCGGACAGACAGATGGACAGACAGACGGACAGACAGACGGATAGACAGACGGTCGGACAGACGGACGGATCGACAGACGGATAGACAGACGGCTAGACAGATGGACGGACAGACAGACGGATAGACAGACGGTCGGACAAACAGACGGACAGACAAACGGACAGAAAGCCGGACAGACAGACGGATGGACAGACAGACGGACAGACAGACGGACAGCGGAGTCTTAGTAATAGGGTCTCGTTTTACCCTTTGGGTACGGAACTCTAAAAACATTGAAATAAACAAGTTTTTAAAATATTCGCCTAACTCTCAGCAAACCCTATAAAAATAATTTAGTTTTCCCGCCGTCTTTGGGAGTTCACTATAGGATTTAAAATTATGTCACACTGTTGTGTTTACGAAGTCGAGAGAGTATATATATATAATTATATACACACACTCTTAGAAAGGAACTTCGTTCCATCCGGGTGTCCCTTGTCACCTCTCAAGTTTTTTTTTTTAAGGATGGGAAATCATCAAATGACTTCTTCTGCTCTGGGTGGAGCGGAAGGGCGTGTCAGACTCTTACTGACTAAAACCCATCCGTGTTCCTTCTAAAGCCCTTTGCGTTCCAGGGCCGCGGTGACTCGTTCGATCAAATTCCGCAACCCTGGCAGGCTCTGGCCCTAGCGGGCCCCGTCTTCTATGCTGACAACTCTTTGAGGCGCGCGTGAAACACAACGCGCCATCGACCCGGGCCTGGTGTTATTCGGACAGCGAGCCACCCAACGCTCGCCGCCCGCAGGCCCGCGCCTACGGTGGCCGGGGATCGCCCTGCGACTCCCGACCGCTGGGGCGTCTTTTCCCTTACGCGGCCCGTTTCCTCCTTCGCTAGCATTACTGCTTCGCAGAAGGAGGTGACCGCTTCCCAAGCCTCCTCGCTCCGGACCATGGATTCAATCTGGGCCGGACGCGAGAGGTCGCCGCCGCCGATCGCCTCGATGAGGAAACGGCGGTGTTCCGCCCAAGCAGGGCAGACCTCCAGCGAATGCTCCACCGTGTTCTCCCGCTTAATTCAAAACAGGTACCTCCCGAAACAGCCGTGTCCGGTAAGTACCTGCGTCAGGCGGAAGGTGAGGACGCCGTGGCGCCTCTCCAGCCACTCCTCAAAGAGGGGCCTTACCGCCGCAATAGTTAGTTAGCTCAGCGTTGGGACGCGATAGTCGCTGTCACCAATCCGCCATGGTATCCTGCCGGAGCTCCATCCACCGCAATAAAATTTGCTGCGGCAGCGGAGTTTCGCCCCGGCGCAGCGCCTCCACGCGCCTCGCGTAGACGTGCGCGAGGGCTCTCGCCTCCAGATGCCCTATGGCGGTAATCCGGCAAGGAGCCTCGCCGCCTCGCCGGAGACCGTGCGATATCCCCGGGCCAGCTGGATGGCCATGACCCTTTGGGAAGAATTGAGTTGCCGGGCTGGTCACCCCTTAAGTGTGAGGGAAACATACCATTACAGGAGTCTTTCTGTCTGTATAATATTGGATAGTCTGCTTGAGGCATAAAATTGCACTATCCGTAGATAAGTTCAGTCTAAAACCAAACTGACCATCCTTAAGAACAATATGCTTAGCTAGAATTTTATCAAGCAGACTATCCAACACCTTAGCACAGACAGTGGCAAGCGATATCGGCCTATAGTTGGAAATATCGGAGGCGTCACCAGTTTTATTCTTTATTTCTGGCACAACGATGGTATTGCTAAGTTCTACAGGTACATAGGTTAAAAATCATACCAAGTACTCGCGCTAAGTGTATCCCAGCGTATTTAAGATGTTCGACGCTGAGGCCGTCGTGACCGGGAGACTTTCCCCTCACCATGTTCTAATATACATCTCGCGACTTCTTTAGCTGAGAACCTGACAGGAGGAGCCCCGGTCGCTATTTGACAGTTTGCTATAGCCACACAACCGCGAGTTTACATTAAAATGTTTTTGAAAAGCATATCCGTGGGGTCGCTCATGCCCACGACGCTCACTGGTATCCCCGATCTATGTTTACCACATTAGCGCGTTCTACCAAAGAAATAGTCAAGAATAACTAACTGATCGAGTGGTAAATGATCAATTATCGACCGCCGAGAGTAGAAAATAATTATAGCCCTAATATCGCTATTAAAAAATAGGGGTTGGTGATAGAAAAATGAAAATTTAGGGTTGTATGTATTTTTTAATGTCACGTTATCTATACTTAATATTATAAAGCTTAAGATTATTATAAAGAGTTTGTTTGTTTGTTTGAACGCGCTAATCTCTGGAATTACTGGTCCGATCTGAATGATTCTTTCAGTGTTGGGTAGTCCATTTATCGAGGAAGGCTATAGGCTATATTTTTTTTTCAAAATTAGGGATCCGTAATAAAATTGCTATTTCGTAACACAAGGTGTAAAATCAAAAACCTTTTTTTGCGTGCGCTGCAAAAACTATTGACAATAGAACAAAATGATGTACGACGGGTTAGAAGATCCCATTAAGACCTACAAAAAAGTCCGCGAGAACATATATCTAGCTATCATGGTTTAATCACAA
>LR991017.1:5163825-5168825 GCA_905163435.1 Mamestra brassicae
CTTTCCCTCACGGTACTTGTTCGCTATCGGTCTCGCGGTAATATTTAGCCTTAGATGGAGTTTACCACCCACTTAGGGCTGCACTCTCAAGCAACCCGACTCTAAGGAGAGTCCCTCTCGCCGCGATCCTCCGTCGCTACGGGCCTGGCACCCTCTACGGGAAAACGGCCCCGTTCAAGACGAACTTGGACAGGAGTGATCGCGACGAGAAAGCGGAACCTCCCGAACACCACATCTCCCGCCGTCTGAACAACGGCGGGATTCAGTGCTGGGCTTCTTTCCTGTTCGCTCGCCGCTACTAAGGAAATCCTGGTTAGTTTCTTTTCCTCCGCTTACTAATATGCTTAAATTCGGCGGGTGATCCTCCCTGATCTGAGGCCAACGATAAAAAAATGAGGCAGACGCGATATCCGTCAGCGTTACGACGACGCAACCGAACTCGAGTTATCGAGAACGACGACGGCGTCGATGCGCTCTTCGGACGTCGAGTCCGCCTACTGTTACATCATTACATATACATTTGTATATAAGACGAACGTCTCACGAAACTACGTGCGCGCGCTCTTCGAGCACGAGTGACGCGTTACGGGCAAAGAAAGCTAGCGAACGATAACGCATCGCAACCCTCGCTGGTTAGAGATTATTATCACCGACCGAAGAGTCGCGAGCGCACGTGCTTTCACACGTCCGTCGCGTTTCTTTTGTACGCCCGCACGCGAAACACGCTAGGAGCGCGCGACACGCGTCGTTCGACAAAATGTCTTATTGTATAATATAATAACAATTATTATCTTTATATTTGAACGGACAACGCGAGGGGCCCGTAAACGCTTACGCGTTCACGTGCTACGCCACGCGCAGAACCGTCATATGCGTGTGTGTTTAGACGCAATGTGGCATTTGTATTTTATACAGCCGGCCCTCAGACAGGAGTGGTCCTGGATGTGTCTCCACGGACCGCAATGTGCGTTCGAAATGTCGATGTTCAAATGTGTCCTGCAGTTCACACTATGACGCGCAGTTAACTGCGTTCTTCATCGACCCGCGAGCCAAGTGATCCACCGTCCAGGGTAATAGTTTTAAAATTAATCAAACACATTTTACCACATGGATGATCGTTATTTTATTTAATGTTACATAGATCAATATATAAGGATTTTTGTTATTTAAATAAATAATAAAAAAAAAATTATCCCACCGCAGTATGAGGGACGATCGCGTTCACGAACGCGTCCTACGGTACTCGTGGTGCGGTTCTATTTTACCAGTCTACGCACCGTGTCAGGACGCGACGCGAGTACGACGCGCGCAGCGCACAATCGCACATCTCAAAACTCGAGCCGTCGAGCGTCGTCGTCGGGACGGGACACTCGAAGACGGGAGAGCGCGCGCGCGCGTTTCTATACTCTCTCATTTATGTTTTGTTTTAGGATTTATTTTAGAAACGTTTTACGCGCGTCGTGCATTTGTTAAGTACACGGTTAGCGTTACACGTTAATGATCCTTCCGCAGGTTCCCCTACGGAAACCTTGTTACGACTTTTACTTCCTCTAAATGATCAAGTTTGGTCAACTTCCCAGCAACGCCGACGGCCGTGAAGCCACCGCGTGTCGGTCCGAAGACCTCACTAAATCATTCAATCGGTAGTAGCGACGGGCGGTGTGTACAAAGGGCAGGGACGTAATCAACGCGAGCTTATGACTCGCGCTTACTAGGAATTCCTCGTTTATGGGGGATAATTGCAAACCCCAATCCCCAGCACGAAGGAGTTTCAGCGGGTTGCCCGGGCCTCTAGGCCAGGGAGAACATGCTGATTCCTTCAGTGTAGCGCGCGTGCGGCCCAGGACATCTAAGGGCATCACAGACCTGTTATTGCTCAATCTCGTGCGGCTCGAAGCCGCCGGTCCCTCTAAGAAGAATTTTAATACGTCGCCAGTGAGTTGCGTGACGGAGCCACGCACACCTAAATGGCGACGCCTATTTAGCAGGCTAGAGTCTCGTTCGTTACCGGAATTAACCAGACAAATCGCTCCACCAACTAAGAACGGCCATGCACCACCACCCACCGAATCAAGAAAGAGCTGTTAATCTGTCAATCCTTCCGGTGTCCGGGCCTGGTGAGATTTCCCGTGTTGAGTCAAATTAAGCCGCAGGCTCCACTCCTGGTGGTGCCCTTCCGTCAATTCCTTTAAGTTTCAGCTTTGCAACCATACTCCCCCCGGAGTCCAAAATCTTTGGTTTCCCGGAAGCTGCCCGCCGAGCCATTGTAGTAACGTCGGCGGATCGCTAGATGACATATTTACGGTTAGAACTAGGGCGGTATCTAATCGCCTTCGAACCTCTAACTTTCGTTCTTGATTGATGAAAACACCTTTGGCAAATGCTTTCGCTGATGTTCGTCTTGCGACGATCCAAGAATTTCACCTCTAACGTCGCAATACGAATGCCCCCAGTTATCCCTATTAATCATTACCTCGGAGTTCTGAAAACCAACAAAATAGAACCGAGATCATATTCTATTATTCCATGCACGAAATATTCAAGCAGCATTTTGAGCCCGCTTTGAGCACTCTAATTTGTTCAAAGTAAAATTGTCGGCCCACCTCGACACTCATTGAAGAGCACCGCGATAGGATTTTGATATTGAACCGACGTTTGACCGACGGCTCACCGACGATATGCTCCGCAGACGTGTCAGTATCACCGCGGATGCGGTGCACCGACAGCGCGGCGCACAAATGCAACTACGAGCTTTTTAACCGCAACAATTTTAGTATACGCTATTGGAGCTGGAATTACCGCGGCTGCTGGCACCAGACTTGCCCTCCAATTGTTCCTCGTTAAAATATTTAAAGTGTACTCATTCCGATTACGAGGCCTCGTAAGAGTCCCGTATCGTTATTTTTCGTCACTACCTCCCCGTGCCGGGAGTGGGTAATTTGCGCGCCTGCTGCCTTCCTTGGATGTGGTAGCCGTTTCTCAGGCTCCCTCTCCGGAATCGAACCCTGATTCCCCGTTACCCGTGACAACCATGGTAGTCGCAGAAACTACCATCGAAAGTTGATAAGGCAGACATTTGAAAGATGCGTCGCCGGTACTGGACCATGCGATCGGCAAAAGTTATCCAGATTCATCAAAATTAACGACTTCGGACGCGTGGCCCTCCGTCGATTGGTTTTGATCTAATAAAAGCACTCATCCCATCACTGGTCAGAGTTCTGATTGCATGTATTAGCTCTAGAATTACCACAGTTATCCAAGTAACTGAGTAAGATCTAAGGAACCAAAACTGATATATTGAGCCATTCGCGGTATCGCCTTAATACGGCTTGCACTGAGACATGCATGGCTTAATCTTTGAGACAAGCATATAACTACTGGCAGGATCAACCAGGGAGCTTCGTTATAAGAGTTTAACGGACACGCGCGCCACGCACGACGACACACACGCGCACGCACGGAGCGTGCGCGTGTACACGCGGGCGAAGAGCGCATGTCGCGAAAAATCCTCATTCCCGTGCGTTCGCGATCATAGATGCGCGAACGCAGACGGGCGAGCTCTGTGTTGTGTATATAGATTTTTGGGTCGCACGCGCGAACGTCTGAACGAATATATCTCAACCCGTCAGACGCGCTGCGCGTGCATGAGAGCGTTCGACGGCGTCGCATCTGTAAAGATACGGACGCAGTTAAAGCTCCAATTTGGAACGTTCGTAACGAGACGAGTTCACGTGTGTAAATTTTTTTAACACATTCGCTAGATCATGTACGATTCCGCCCGGAATCTATAGAGCGCCTCACATTATAAAACATTACGAGCATAAACTCATGAGACGCGACGAACACTTTGCGCGTCCGAGCGCCGGTTGCGTCACGTCTTATCATATCATTTCATACGACGACCGTTATATTGTATACGAACACGCATAATATGCGATCCGTCGGTCCACACAGTTCAACAACATGATTGGTGAGTGTGCGAGAGACACGTTATGCGAAAGGAACGCGCAAGTGCGGTACCCAACCACCGCTCGCGCTCAGGCGCCGTGTATCCATCCGTGAAGCATCAACATCGTGACAAACATTCACAAGTCGCAGCGACACGACACACGCACAGCACCCAAGTCGGCGGCGGCTGACGTCGTCCGTAAAGATAAATAAAACACGTTTTGCAGCGCGGACAGCACTATATTACAAGTGATACATTATAATCGTAACACATAACATAAACGCCATACCACGCGCTGCTTACATATTTATAAATAAATCTACAAAACAACACACTGCACCAAAACATTACACGACTTTACACAAAACTGCTTTTTCTCACACACCACTTCCATCACTTCGAATCGCCGTCACACGCGCGCTCCGTCCTCACTGCGGAACGTAGCGTCGCATGACAACTATGCGTAGCTCGAAAACGATGAGATCGGCGATATGCGAGACACATGAGACATTCGAGACATCGTATGTGTACATGTATCTCTATATATAGTGAGAACGTCGAATCGAAGGCGGCGACCCCCGTGATCCAGACCCCAGACGTGACGACACCATCCCCCCCCCCCCCCCCGCCCCCGCCCCCGCCCCCGCCCCCGCCACCATTTTTTATTTGCACGTCCGTCCGATTGGGACACCCAACAAACACACACACACACACACACACACACACACACACACACACACAAACACAACCCCCCCCCCCCCCCCCCCCCCGCCGCCGAACCCGACGACGACACAAGAGCGGGCGAAGGGAAGATGGAGGATGGAAGGAGCAGTCTTGAATGCGGCCGGACGTGTAATATAATATGATCTATTTACTGCAAACACGATACCTAGTGAATTCAATTCGTAACGACGGCCCAACGCAAGGTAAGGTTACACGCCAATCTCATCTTGCTTCGGAGTGAGATAGATGGGTAACGATGGGCGACGACGGTCAACGACGTGCAGTGCGCGCGTACGGGTTCGTGTATTAAAAGCGATTCTGTTCGTGT
>LR991017.1:5171674-5174174 GCA_905163435.1 Mamestra brassicae
GCCTCTAGGCCAGGGAGAACATGCTGATTCCTTCAGTGTAGCGCGCGTGCGGCCCAGGACATCTAAGGGCATCACAGACCTGTTATTGCTCAATCTCGTGCGGCTCGAAGCCGCCGGTCCCTCTAAGAAGAATTTTAATACGTCGCCAGTGAGTTGCGTGACGGAGCCACGCACACCTAAATGGCGACGCCTATTTAGCAGGCTAGAGTCTCGTTCGTTACCGGAATTAACCAGACAAATCGCTCCACCAACTAAGAACGGCCATGCACCACCACCCACCGAATCAAGAAAGAGCTGTTAATCTGTCAATCCTTCCGGTGTCCGGGCCTGGTGAGATTTCCCGTGTTGAGTCAAATTAAGCCGCAGGCTCCACTCCTGGTGGTGCCCTTCCGTCAATTCCTTTAAGTTTCAGCTTTGCAACCATACTCCCCCCGGAGTCCAAAATCTTTGGTTTCCCGGAAGCTGCCCGCCGAGCCATTGTAGTAACGTCGGCGGATCGCTAGATGACATATTTACGGTTAGAACTAGGGCGGTATCTAATCGCCTTCGAACCTCTAACTTTCGTTCTTGATTGATGAAAACACCTTTGGCAAATGCTTTCGCTGATGTTCGTCTTGCGACGATCCAAGAATTTCACCTCTAACGTCGCAATACGAATGCCCCCAGTTATCCCTATTAATCATTACCTCGGAGTTCTGAAAACCAACAAAATAGAACCGAGATCATATTCTATTATTCCATGCACGAAATATTCAAGCAGCATTTTGAGCCCGCTTTGAGCACTCTAATTTGTTCAAAGTAAAATTGTCGGCCCACCTCGACACTCATTGAAGAGCACCGCGATAGGATTTTGATATTGAACCGACGTTTGACCGACGGCTCACCGACGATATGCTCCGCAGACGTGTCAGTATCACCGCGGATGCGGTGCACCGACAGCGCGGCGCACAAATGCAACTACGAGCTTTTTAACCGCAACAATTTTAGTATACGCTATTGGAGCTGGAATTACCGCGGCTGCTGGCACCAGACTTGCCCTCCAATTGTTCCTCGTTAAAATATTTAAAGTGTACTCATTCCGATTACGAGGCCTCGTAAGAGTCCCGTATCGTTATTTTTCGTCACTACCTCCCCGTGCCGGGAGTGGGTAATTTGCGCGCCTGCTGCCTTCCTTGGATGTGGTAGCCGTTTCTCAGGCTCCCTCTCCGGAATCGAACCCTGATTCCCCGTTACCCGTGACAACCATGGTAGTCGCAGAAACTACCATCGAAAGTTGATAAGGCAGACATTTGAAAGATGCGTCGCCGGTACTGGACCATGCGATCGGCAAAAGTTATCCAGATTCATCAAAATTAACGACTTCGGACGCGTGGCCCTCCGTCGATTGGTTTTGATCTAATAAAAGCACTCATCCCATCACTGGTCAGAGTTCTGATTGCATGTATTAGCTCTAGAATTACCACAGTTATCCAAGTAACTGAGTAAGATCTAAGGAACCAAAACTGATATATTGAGCCATTCGCGGTATCGCCTTAATACGGCTTGCACTGAGACATGCATGGCTTAATCTTTGAGACAAGCATATAACTACTGGCAGGATCAACCAGGGAGCTTCGTTATAAGAGTTTAACGGACACGCGCGCCACGCACGACGACACACACGCGCACGCACGGAGCGTGCGCGTGTACACGCGGGCGAAGAGCGCATGTCGCGAAAAATCCTCATTCCCGTGCGTTCGCGATCATAGATGCGCGAACGCAGACGGGCGAGCTCTGTGTTGTGTATATAGATTTTTGGGTCGCACGCGCGAACGTCTGAACGAATATATCTCAACCCGTCAGACGCGCTGCGCGTGCATGAGAGCGTTCGACGGCGTCGCATCTGTAAAGATACGGACGCAGTTAAAGCTCCAATTTGGAACGTTCGTAACGAGACGAGTTCACGTGTGTAAATTTTTTTAACACATTCGCTAGATCATGTACGATTCCGCCCGGAATCTATAGAGCGCCTCACATTATAAAACATTACGAGCATAAACTCATGAGACGCGACGAACACTTTGCGCGTCCGAGCGCCGGTTGCGTCACGTCTTATCATATCATTTCATACGACGACCGTTATATTGTATACGAACACGCATAATATGCGATCCGTCGGTCCACACAGTTCAACAACATGATTGGTGAGTGTGCGAGAGACACGTTATGCGAAAGGAACGCGCAAGTGCGGTACCCAACCACCGCTCGCGCTCAGGCGCCGTGTATCCATCCGTGAAGCATCAACATCGTGACAAACATTCACAAGTCGCAGCGACACGACACACGCACAGCACCCAAGTCGGCGGCGGCTGACGTCGTCCGTAAAGATAAATAAAACACGTTTTGCAGCGCGGACAGCACTATATTACAAGTGATACATTATAATCGTAACACATAACATAAACGCCATACCACGCGCTGCTTACATATTTATAAATAAATCTACAAAACAACACACTGC
>LR991017.1:5179174-5181674 GCA_905163435.1 Mamestra brassicae
TCCTGGTTAGTTTCTTTTCCTCCGCTTACTAATATGCTTAAATTCGGCGGGTGATCCTCCCTGATCTGAGGCCAACGATAAAAAAATGAGGCAGACGCGATATCCGTCAGCGTTACGACGACGCAACCGAACTCGAGTTATCGAGAACGACGACGGCGTCGATGCGCTCTTCGGACGTCGAGTCCGCCTACTGTTACATCATTACATATACATTTGTATATAAGACGAACGTCTCACGAAACTACGTGCGCGCGCTCTTCGAGCACGAGTGACGCGTTACGGGCAAAGAAAGCTAGCGAACGATAACGCATCGCAACCCTCGCTGGTTAGAGATTATTATCACCGACCGAAGAGTCGCGAGCGCACGTGCTTTCACACGTCCGTCGCGTTTCTTTTGTACGCCCGCACGCGAAACACGCTAGGAGCGCGCGACACGCGTCGTTCGACAAAATGTCTTATTGTATAATATAATAACAATTATTATCTTTATATTTGAACGGACAACGCGAGGGGCCCGTAAACGCTTACGCGTTCACGTGCTACGCCACGCGCAGAACCGTCATATGCGTGTGTGTTTAGACGCAATGTGGCATTTGTATTTTATACAGCCGGCCCTCAGACAGGAGTGGTCCTGGATGTGTCTCCACGGACCGCAATGTGCGTTCGAAATGTCGATGTTCAAATGTGTCCTGCAGTTCACACTATGACGCGCAGTTAACTGCGTTCTTCATCGACCCGCGAGCCAAGTGATCCACCGTCCAGGGTAATAGTTTTAAAATTAATCAAACACATTTTACCACATGGATGATCGTTATTTTATTTAATGTTACATAGATCAATATATAAGGATTTTTGTTATTTAAATAAATAATAAAAAAAAAATTATCCCACCGCAGTATGAGGGACGATCGCGTTCACGAACGCGTCCTACGGTACTCGTGGTGCGGTTCTATTTTACCAGTCTACGCACCGTGTCAGGACGCGACGCGAGTACGACGCGCGCAGCGCACAATCGCACATCTCAAAACTCGAGCCGTCGAGCGTCGTCGTCGGGACGGGACACTCGAAGACGGGAGAGCGCGCGCGCGCGTTTCTATACTCTCTCATTTATGTTTTGTTTTAGGATTTATTTTAGAAACGTTTTACGCGCGTCGTGCATTTGTTAAGTACACGGTTAGCGTTACACGTTAATGATCCTTCCGCAGGTTCCCCTACGGAAACCTTGTTACGACTTTTACTTCCTCTAAATGATCAAGTTTGGTCAACTTCCCAGCAACGCCGACGGCCGTGAAGCCACCGCGTGTCGGTCCGAAGACCTCACTAAATCATTCAATCGGTAGTAGCGACGGGCGGTGTGTACAAAGGGCAGGGACGTAATCAACGCGAGCTTATGACTCGCGCTTACTAGGAATTCCTCGTTTATGGGGGATAATTGCAAACCCCAATCCCCAGCACGAAGGAGTTTCAGCGGGTTGCCCGGGCCTCTAGGCCAGGGAGAACATGCTGATTCCTTCAGTGTAGCGCGCGTGCGGCCCAGGACATCTAAGGGCATCACAGACCTGTTATTGCTCAATCTCGTGCGGCTCGAAGCCGCCGGTCCCTCTAAGAAGAATTTTAATACGTCGCCAGTGAGTTGCGTGACGGAGCCACGCACACCTAAATGGCGACGCCTATTTAGCAGGCTAGAGTCTCGTTCGTTACCGGAATTAACCAGACAAATCGCTCCACCAACTAAGAACGGCCATGCACCACCACCCACCGAATCAAGAAAGAGCTGTTAATCTGTCAATCCTTCCGGTGTCCGGGCCTGGTGAGATTTCCCGTGTTGAGTCAAATTAAGCCGCAGGCTCCACTCCTGGTGGTGCCCTTCCGTCAATTCCTTTAAGTTTCAGCTTTGCAACCATACTCCCCCCGGAGTCCAAAATCTTTGGTTTCCCGGAAGCTGCCCGCCGAGCCATTGTAGTAACGTCGGCGGATCGCTAGATGACATATTTACGGTTAGAACTAGGGCGGTATCTAATCGCCTTCGAACCTCTAACTTTCGTTCTTGATTGATGAAAACACCTTTGGCAAATGCTTTCGCTGATGTTCGTCTTGCGACGATCCAAGAATTTCACCTCTAACGTCGCAATACGAATGCCCCCAGTTATCCCTATTAATCATTACCTCGGAGTTCTGAAAACCAACAAAATAGAACCGAGATCATATTCTATTATTCCATGCACGAAATATTCAAGCAGCATTTTGAGCCCGCTTTGAGCACTCTAATTTGTTCAAAGTAAAATTGTCGGCCCACCTCGACACTCATTGAAGAGCACCGCGATAGGATTTTGATATTGAACCGACGTTTGACCGACGGCTCACCGACGATATGCTCCGCAGACGTGTCAGTATCACCGCGGATGCGGTGCACCGACAGCGCGGCGCACAAATGCAACTACGAGCTTTTTAACCGCAACAATTTTAGTATACGCTATTGGAGCTGGAATTACCGCGGCTG
>LR991017.1:5189174-5191674 GCA_905163435.1 Mamestra brassicae
CTCAAAACTCGAGCCGTCGAGCGTCGTCGTCGGGACGGGACACTCGAAGACGGGAGAGCGCGCGCGCGCGTTTCTATACTCTCTCATTTATGTTTTGTTTTAGGATTTATTTTAGAAACGTTTTACGCGCGTCGTGCATTTGTTAAGTACACGGTTAGCGTTACACGTTAATGATCCTTCCGCAGGTTCCCCTACGGAAACCTTGTTACGACTTTTACTTCCTCTAAATGATCAAGTTTGGTCAACTTCCCAGCAACGCCGACGGCCGTGAAGCCACCGCGTGTCGGTCCGAAGACCTCACTAAATCATTCAATCGGTAGTAGCGACGGGCGGTGTGTACAAAGGGCAGGGACGTAATCAACGCGAGCTTATGACTCGCGCTTACTAGGAATTCCTCGTTTATGGGGGATAATTGCAAACCCCAATCCCCAGCACGAAGGAGTTTCAGCGGGTTGCCCGGGCCTCTAGGCCAGGGAGAACATGCTGATTCCTTCAGTGTAGCGCGCGTGCGGCCCAGGACATCTAAGGGCATCACAGACCTGTTATTGCTCAATCTCGTGCGGCTCGAAGCCGCCGGTCCCTCTAAGAAGAATTTTAATACGTCGCCAGTGAGTTGCGTGACGGAGCCACGCACACCTAAATGGCGACGCCTATTTAGCAGGCTAGAGTCTCGTTCGTTACCGGAATTAACCAGACAAATCGCTCCACCAACTAAGAACGGCCATGCACCACCACCCACCGAATCAAGAAAGAGCTGTTAATCTGTCAATCCTTCCGGTGTCCGGGCCTGGTGAGATTTCCCGTGTTGAGTCAAATTAAGCCGCAGGCTCCACTCCTGGTGGTGCCCTTCCGTCAATTCCTTTAAGTTTCAGCTTTGCAACCATACTCCCCCCGGAGTCCAAAATCTTTGGTTTCCCGGAAGCTGCCCGCCGAGCCATTGTAGTAACGTCGGCGGATCGCTAGATGACATATTTACGGTTAGAACTAGGGCGGTATCTAATCGCCTTCGAACCTCTAACTTTCGTTCTTGATTGATGAAAACACCTTTGGCAAATGCTTTCGCTGATGTTCGTCTTGCGACGATCCAAGAATTTCACCTCTAACGTCGCAATACGAATGCCCCCAGTTATCCCTATTAATCATTACCTCGGAGTTCTGAAAACCAACAAAATAGAACCGAGATCATATTCTATTATTCCATGCACGAAATATTCAAGCAGCATTTTGAGCCCGCTTTGAGCACTCTAATTTGTTCAAAGTAAAATTGTCGGCCCACCTCGACACTCATTGAAGAGCACCGCGATAGGATTTTGATATTGAACCGACGTTTGACCGACGGCTCACCGACGATATGCTCCGCAGACGTGTCAGTATCACCGCGGATGCGGTGCACCGACAGCGCGGCGCACAAATGCAACTACGAGCTTTTTAACCGCAACAATTTTAGTATACGCTATTGGAGCTGGAATTACCGCGGCTGCTGGCACCAGACTTGCCCTCCAATTGTTCCTCGTTAAAATATTTAAAGTGTACTCATTCCGATTACGAGGCCTCGTAAGAGTCCCGTATCGTTATTTTTCGTCACTACCTCCCCGTGCCGGGAGTGGGTAATTTGCGCGCCTGCTGCCTTCCTTGGATGTGGTAGCCGTTTCTCAGGCTCCCTCTCCGGAATCGAACCCTGATTCCCCGTTACCCGTGACAACCATGGTAGTCGCAGAAACTACCATCGAAAGTTGATAAGGCAGACATTTGAAAGATGCGTCGCCGGTACTGGACCATGCGATCGGCAAAAGTTATCCAGATTCATCAAAATTAACGACTTCGGACGCGTGGCCCTCCGTCGATTGGTTTTGATCTAATAAAAGCACTCATCCCATCACTGGTCAGAGTTCTGATTGCATGTATTAGCTCTAGAATTACCACAGTTATCCAAGTAACTGAGTAAGATCTAAGGAACCAAAACTGATATATTGAGCCATTCGCGGTATCGCCTTAATACGGCTTGCACTGAGACATGCATGGCTTAATCTTTGAGACAAGCATATAACTACTGGCAGGATCAACCAGGGAGCTTCGTTATAAGAGTTTAACGGACACGCGCGCCACGCACGACGACACACACGCGCACGCACGGAGCGTGCGCGTGTACACGCGGGCGAAGAGCGCATGTCGCGAAAAATCCTCATTCCCGTGCGTTCGCGATCATAGATGCGCGAACGCAGACGGGCGAGCTCTGTGTTGTGTATATAGATTTTTGGGTCGCACGCGCGAACGTCTGAACGAATATATCTCAACCCGTCAGACGCGCTGCGCGTGCATGAGAGCGTTCGACGGCGTCGCATCTGTAAAGATACGGACGCAGTTAAAGCTCCAATTTGGAACGTTCGTAACGAGACGAGTTCACGTGTGTAAATTTTTTTAACACATTCGCTAGATCATGTACGATTCCGCCCGGAATCTATAGAGCGCCTCACATTATAAAACATTACGAGCATAAACT
>LR991017.1:5196674-5201674 GCA_905163435.1 Mamestra brassicae
CCGACCGAAGCCGACGGCATCGAGGCGCGCGTCCGTACGCCGCGGAATGACGATGAATCTCTCCGTTCGTTCATTCGAGTTTCGCAGGTTTACCCCTGAACGGTTTCACGTACTCTTGAACTCTCTCTTCAAAGTTCTTTTCAACTTTCCCTTCACGGTACTTGTTCGCTATCGGTCTCGCGGTAATATTTAGCCTTAGATGGAGTTTACCACCCACTTAGGGCTGCACTCTCAAGCAACCCGACTCTAAGGAGAGTCCCTCTCGCCGCGATCCTCCGTCGCTACGGGCCTGGCACCCTCTACGGGAAAACGGCCCCGTTCAAGACGAACTTGGACAGGAGTGATCGCGACGAGAAAGCGGAACCTCCCGAACACCACATCTCCCGCCGTCTGAACAACGGCGGGATTCAGTGCTGGGCTTCTTTCCTGTTCGCTCGCCGCTACTAAGGAAATCCTGGTTAGTTTCTTTTCCTCCGCTTACTAATATGCTTAAATTCGGCGGGTGATCCTCCCTGATCTGAGGCCAACGATAAAAAAATGAGGCAGACGCGATATCCGTCAGCGTTACGACGACGCAACCGAACTCGAGTTATCGAGAACGACGACGGCGTCGATGCGCTCTTCGGACGTCGAGTCCGCCTACTGTTACATCATTACATATACATTTGTATATAAGACGAACGTCTCACGAAACTACGTGCGCGCGCTCTTCGAGCACGAGTGACGCGTTACGGGCAAAGAAAGCTAGCGAACGATAACGCATCGCAACCCTCGCTGGTTAGAGATTATTATCACCGACCGAAGAGTCGCGAGCGCACGTGCTTTCACACGTCCGTCGCGTTTCTTTTGTACGCCCGCACGCGAAACACGCTAGGAGCGCGCGACACGCGTCGTTCGACAAAATGTCTTATTGTATAATATAATAACAATTATTATCTTTATATTTGAACGGACAACGCGAGGGGCCCGTAAACGCTTACGCGTTCACGTGCTACGCCACGCGCAGAACCGTCATATGCGTGTGTGTTTAGACGCAATGTGGCATTTGTATTTTATACAGCCGGCCCTCAGACAGGAGTGGTCCTGGATGTGTCTCCACGGACCGCAATGTGCGTTCGAAATGTCGATGTTCAAATGTGTCCTGCAGTTCACACTATGACGCGCAGTTAACTGCGTTCTTCATCGACCCGCGAGCCAAGTGATCCACCGTCCAGGGTAATAGTTTTAAAATTAATCAAACACATTTTACCACATGGATGATCGTTATTTTATTTAATGTTACATAGATCAATATATAAGGATTTTTGTTATTTAAATAAATAATAAAAAAAAAATTATCCCACCGCAGTATGAGGGACGATCGCGTTCACGAACGCGTCCTACGGTACTCGTGGTGCGGTTCTATTTTACCAGTCTACGCACCGTGTCAGGACGCGACGCGAGTACGACGCGCGCAGCGCACAATCGCACATCTCAAAACTCGAGCCGTCGAGCGTCGTCGTCGGGACGGGACACTCGAAGACGGGAGAGCGCGCGCGCGCGTTTCTATACTCTCTCATTTATGTTTTGTTTTAGGATTTATTTTAGAAACGTTTTACGCGCGTCGTGCATTTGTTAAGTACACGGTTAGCGTTACACGTTAATGATCCTTCCGCAGGTTCCCCTACGGAAACCTTGTTACGACTTTTACTTCCTCTAAATGATCAAGTTTGGTCAACTTCCCAGCAACGCCGACGGCCGTGAAGCCACCGCGTGTCGGTCCGAAGACCTCACTAAATCATTCAATCGGTAGTAGCGACGGGCGGTGTGTACAAAGGGCAGGGACGTAATCAACGCGAGCTTATGACTCGCGCTTACTAGGAATTCCTCGTTTATGGGGGATAATTGCAAACCCCAATCCCCAGCACGAAGGAGTTTCAGCGGGTTGCCCGGGCCTCTAGGCCAGGGAGAACATGCTGATTCCTTCAGTGTAGCGCGCGTGCGGCCCAGGACATCTAAGGGCATCACAGACCTGTTATTGCTCAATCTCGTGCGGCTCGAAGCCGCCGGTCCCTCTAAGAAGAATTTTAATACGTCGCCAGTGAGTTGCGTGACGGAGCCACGCACACCTAAATGGCGACGCCTATTTAGCAGGCTAGAGTCTCGTTCGTTACCGGAATTAACCAGACAAATCGCTCCACCAACTAAGAACGGCCATGCACCACCACCCACCGAATCAAGAAAGAGCTGTTAATCTGTCAATCCTTCCGGTGTCCGGGCCTGGTGAGATTTCCCGTGTTGAGTCAAATTAAGCCGCAGGCTCCACTCCTGGTGGTGCCCTTCCGTCAATTCCTTTAAGTTTCAGCTTTGCAACCATACTCCCCCCGGAGTCCAAAATCTTTGGTTTCCCGGAAGCTGCCCGCCGAGCCATTGTAGTAACGTCGGCGGATCGCTAGATGACATATTTACGGTTAGAACTAGGGCGGTATCTAATCGCCTTCGAACCTCTAACTTTCGTTCTTGATTGATGAAAACACCTTTGGCAAATGCTTTCGCTGATGTTCGTCTTGCGACGATCCAAGAATTTCACCTCTAACGTCGCAATACGAATGCCCCCAGTTATCCCTATTAATCATTACCTCGGAGTTCTGAAAACCAACAAAATAGAACCGAGATCATATTCTATTATTCCATGCACGAAATATTCAAGCAGCATTTTGAGCCCGCTTTGAGCACTCTAATTTGTTCAAAGTAAAATTGTCGGCCCACCTCGACACTCATTGAAGAGCACCGCGATAGGATTTTGATATTGAACCGACGTTTGACCGACGGCTCACCGACGATATGCTCCGCAGACGTGTCAGTATCACCGCGGATGCGGTGCACCGACAGCGCGGCGCACAAATGCAACTACGAGCTTTTTAACCGCAACAATTTTAGTATACGCTATTGGAGCTGGAATTACCGCGGCTGCTGGCACCAGACTTGCCCTCCAATTGTTCCTCGTTAAAATATTTAAAGTGTACTCATTCCGATTACGAGGCCTCGTAAGAGTCCCGTATCGTTATTTTTCGTCACTACCTCCCCGTGCCGGGAGTGGGTAATTTGCGCGCCTGCTGCCTTCCTTGGATGTGGTAGCCGTTTCTCAGGCTCCCTCTCCGGAATCGAACCCTGATTCCCCGTTACCCGTGACAACCATGGTAGTCGCAGAAACTACCATCGAAAGTTGATAAGGCAGACATTTGAAAGATGCGTCGCCGGTACTGGACCATGCGATCGGCAAAAGTTATCCAGATTCATCAAAATTAACGACTTCGGACGCGTGGCCCTCCGTCGATTGGTTTTGATCTAATAAAAGCACTCATCCCATCACTGGTCAGAGTTCTGATTGCATGTATTAGCTCTAGAATTACCACAGTTATCCAAGTAACTGAGTAAGATCTAAGGAACCAAAACTGATATATTGAGCCATTCGCGGTATCGCCTTAATACGGCTTGCACTGAGACATGCATGGCTTAATCTTTGAGACAAGCATATAACTACTGGCAGGATCAACCAGGGAGCTTCGTTATAAGAGTTTAACGGACACGCGCGCCACGCACGACGACACACACGCGCACGCACGGAGCGTGCGCGTGTACACGCGGGCGAAGAGCGCATGTCGCGAAAAATCCTCATTCCCGTGCGTTCGCGATCATAGATGCGCGAACGCAGACGGGCGAGCTCTGTGTTGTGTATATAGATTTTTGGGTCGCACGCGCGAACGTCTGAACGAATATATCTCAACCCGTCAGACGCGCTGCGCGTGCATGAGAGCGTTCGACGGCGTCGCATCTGTAAAGATACGGACGCAGTTAAAGCTCCAATTTGGAACGTTCGTAACGAGACGAGTTCACGTGTGTAAATTTTTTTAACACATTCGCTAGATCATGTACGATTCCGCCCGGAATCTATAGAGCGCCTCACATTATAAAACATTACGAGCATAAACTCATGAGACGCGACGAACACTTTGCGCGTCCGAGCGCCGGTTGCGTCACGTCTTATCATATCATTTCATACGACGACCGTTATATTGTATACGAACACGCATAATATGCGATCCGTCGGTCCACACAGTTCAACAACATGATTGGTGAGTGTGCGAGAGACACGTTATGCGAAAGGAACGCGCAAGTGCGGTACCCAACCACCGCTCGCGCTCAGGCGCCGTGTATCCATCCGTGAAGCATCAACATCGTGACAAACATTCACAAGTCGCAGCGACACGACACACGCACAGCACCCAAGTCGGCGGCGGCTGACGTCGTCCGTAAAGATAAATAAAACACGTTTTGCAGCGCGGACAGCACTATATTACAAGTGATACATTATAATCGTAACACATAACATAAACGCCATACCACGCGCTGCTTACATATTTATAAATAAATCTACAAAACAACACACTGCACCAAAACATTACACGACTTTACACAAAACTGCTTTTTCTCACACACCACTTCCATCACTTCGAATCGCCGTCACACGCGCGCTCCGTCCTCACTGCGGAACGTAGCGTCGCATGACAACTATGCGTAGCTCGAAAACGATGAGATCGGCGATATGCGAGACACATGAGACATTCGAGACATCGTATGTGTACATGTATCTCTATATATAGTGAGAACGTCGAATCGAAGGCGGCGCCCCCCGTGACCCAGCCCCCAGACGTGACGACACCATCCCCCCCCCCCCCCCCCGCCCCCGCCCCCGCCCCCGCCCCCGCCACCATTTTTTATTTGCACGTCCGTCCGATTGGGACACCCAACAAACACACACACACACACACACACACACACACACAACACAACCCCCCCCCCCCCCCCCCCCCCCGCCGCCGAACCCGACGACGACACAAGAGCGGGCGAAGGGAAGATGGAGGATGGAAGGAGCAGTCTTGAATGCGGCCGGACGTGTAATATAATATGATCTATTTACTGCAAACACGATACCTAGTGAATTCAATTCGTAACGACGG
>LR991017.1:5206674-5209174 GCA_905163435.1 Mamestra brassicae
CGCAATGTGGCATTTGTATTTTATACAGCCGGCCCTCAGACAGGAGTGGTCCTGGATGTGTCTCCACGGACCGCAATGTGCGTTCGAAATGTCGATGTTCAAATGTGTCCTGCAGTTCACACTATGACGCGCAGTTAACTGCGTTCTTCATCGACCCGCGAGCCAAGTGATCCACCGTCCAGGGTAATAGTTTTAAAATTAATCAAACACATTTTACCACATGGATGATCGTTATTTTATTTAATGTTACATAGATCAATATATAAGGATTTTTGTTATTTAAATAAATAATAAAAAAAAAATTATCCCACCGCAGTATGAGGGACGATCGCGTTCACGAACGCGTCCTACGGTACTCGTGGTGCGGTTCTATTTTACCAGTCTACGCACCGTGTCAGGACGCGACGCGAGTACGACGCGCGCAGCGCACAATCGCACATCTCAAAACTCGAGCCGTCGAGCGTCGTCGTCGGGACGGGACACTCGAAGACGGGAGAGCGCGCGCGCGCGTTTCTATACTCTCTCATTTATGTTTTGTTTTAGGATTTATTTTAGAAACGTTTTACGCGCGTCGTGCATTTGTTAAGTACACGGTTAGCGTTACACGTTAATGATCCTTCCGCAGGTTCCCCTACGGAAACCTTGTTACGACTTTTACTTCCTCTAAATGATCAAGTTTGGTCAACTTCCCAGCAACGCCGACGGCCGTGAAGCCACCGCGTGTCGGTCCGAAGACCTCACTAAATCATTCAATCGGTAGTAGCGACGGGCGGTGTGTACAAAGGGCAGGGACGTAATCAACGCGAGCTTATGACTCGCGCTTACTAGGAATTCCTCGTTTATGGGGGATAATTGCAAACCCCAATCCCCAGCACGAAGGAGTTTCAGCGGGTTGCCCGGGCCTCTAGGCCAGGGAGAACATGCTGATTCCTTCAGTGTAGCGCGCGTGCGGCCCAGGACATCTAAGGGCATCACAGACCTGTTATTGCTCAATCTCGTGCGGCTCGAAGCCGCCGGTCCCTCTAAGAAGAATTTTAATACGTCGCCAGTGAGTTGCGTGACGGAGCCACGCACACCTAAATGGCGACGCCTATTTAGCAGGCTAGAGTCTCGTTCGTTACCGGAATTAACCAGACAAATCGCTCCACCAACTAAGAACGGCCATGCACCACCACCCACCGAATCAAGAAAGAGCTGTTAATCTGTCAATCCTTCCGGTGTCCGGGCCTGGTGAGATTTCCCGTGTTGAGTCAAATTAAGCCGCAGGCTCCACTCCTGGTGGTGCCCTTCCGTCAATTCCTTTAAGTTTCAGCTTTGCAACCATACTCCCCCCGGAGTCCAAAATCTTTGGTTTCCCGGAAGCTGCCCGCCGAGCCATTGTAGTAACGTCGGCGGATCGCTAGATGACATATTTACGGTTAGAACTAGGGCGGTATCTAATCGCCTTCGAACCTCTAACTTTCGTTCTTGATTGATGAAAACACCTTTGGCAAATGCTTTCGCTGATGTTCGTCTTGCGACGATCCAAGAATTTCACCTCTAACGTCGCAATACGAATGCCCCCAGTTATCCCTATTAATCATTACCTCGGAGTTCTGAAAACCAACAAAATAGAACCGAGATCATATTCTATTATTCCATGCACGAAATATTCAAGCAGCATTTTGAGCCCGCTTTGAGCACTCTAATTTGTTCAAAGTAAAATTGTCGGCCCACCTCGACACTCATTGAAGAGCACCGCGATAGGATTTTGATATTGAACCGACGTTTGACCGACGGCTCACCGACGATATGCTCCGCAGACGTGTCAGTATCACCGCGGATGCGGTGCACCGACAGCGCGGCGCACAAATGCAACTACGAGCTTTTTAACCGCAACAATTTTAGTATACGCTATTGGAGCTGGAATTACCGCGGCTGCTGGCACCAGACTTGCCCTCCAATTGTTCCTCGTTAAAATATTTAAAGTGTACTCATTCCGATTACGAGGCCTCGTAAGAGTCCCGTATCGTTATTTTTCGTCACTACCTCCCCGTGCCGGGAGTGGGTAATTTGCGCGCCTGCTGCCTTCCTTGGATGTGGTAGCCGTTTCTCAGGCTCCCTCTCCGGAATCGAACCCTGATTCCCCGTTACCCGTGACAACCATGGTAGTCGCAGAAACTACCATCGAAAGTTGATAAGGCAGACATTTGAAAGATGCGTCGCCGGTACTGGACCATGCGATCGGCAAAAGTTATCCAGATTCATCAAAATTAACGACTTCGGACGCGTGGCCCTCCGTCGATTGGTTTTGATCTAATAAAAGCACTCATCCCATCACTGGTCAGAGTTCTGATTGCATGTATTAGCTCTAGAATTACCACAGTTATCCAAGTAACTGAGTAAGATCTAAGGAACCAAAACTGATATATTGAGCCATTCGCGGTATCGCCTTAATACGGCTTGCACTGAGACATGCATGGCTTAATCTTTGAGACAAGCATATAACTACTGGCAGGAT
>LR991017.1:5214174-5219174 GCA_905163435.1 Mamestra brassicae
TCCTCCCTGAGCACGCGGCTAGCGCGCGCCTTCACTTTCGTTGCGCCTTTCAGTTTTATTATCTCAATGACTCGCATACATGCTAGACTCCTTGGTCCGTGTTTCAAGACGGGTCCTGCGAGTGCCCGAAACTGAATCATCGCAGACAGAGACGCGCACAGTCCGAGACAACACGGCGGCGACAGCAGACGCGCCGCACCTACGTCCGCACTGAGGCGTAGACATAGGATACGACGTTGACTTGCGTCGGGCCGGACGCGTCTAAAACGCGTGCGCGATTCGTCAAAACTACCGTCCGACGGCCGGTCGGCCACCGTCGCGGTCCCACTACCCCCGTGAAGGGGCAACGGGGCTCCCGTACGGCGCTTAGACCGACATCGAACGGGTCGCGATGTATTTACTAAGAGAGAAGTGCACGCCGTCCGCGGACGTCGACGGACGCGACCCGTGCCTACCGACCGAAGCCGACGGCATCGAGGCGCGCGTCCGTACGCCGCGGAATGACGATGAATCTCTCCGTTCGTTCATTCGAGTTTCGCAGGTTTACCCCTGAACGGTTTCACGTACTCTTGAACTCTCTCTTCAAAGTTCTTTTCAACTTTCCCTCACGGTACTTGTTCGCTATCGGTCTCGCGGTAATATTTAGCCTTAGATGGAGTTTACCACCCACTTAGGGCTGCACTCTCAAGCAACCCGACTCTAAGGAGAGTCCCTCTCGCCGCGATCCTCCGTCGCTACGGGCCTGGCACCCTCTACGGGAAAACGGCCCCGTTCAAGACGAACTTGGACAGGAGTGATCGCGACGAGAAAGCGGAACCTCCCGAACACCACATCTCCCGCCGTCTGAACAACGGCGGGATTCAGTGCTGGGCTTCTTTCCTGTTCGCTCGCCGCTACTAAGGAAATCCTGGTTAGTTTCTTTTCCTCCGCTTACTAATATGCTTAAATTCGGCGGGTGATCCTCCCTGATCTGAGGCCAACGATAAAAAAATGAGGCAGACGCGATATCCGTCAGCGTTACGACGACGCAACCGAACTCGAGTTATCGAGAACGACGACGGCGTCGATGCGCTCTTCGGACGTCGAGTCCGCCTACTGTTACATCATTACATATACATTTGTATATAAGACGAACGTCTCACGAAACTACGTGCGCGCGCTCTTCGAGCACGAGTGACGCGTTACGGGCAAAGAAAGCTAGCGAACGATAACGCATCGCAACCCTCGCTGGTTAGAGATTATTATCACCGACCGAAGAGTCGCGAGCGCACGTGCTTTCACACGTCCGTCGCGTTTCTTTTGTACGCCCGCACGCGAAACACGCTAGGAGCGCGCGACACGCGTCGTTCGACAAAATGTCTTATTGTATAATATAATAACAATTATTATCTTTATATTTGAACGGACAACGCGAGGGGCCCGTAAACGCTTACGCGTTCACGTGCTACGCCACGCGCAGAACCGTCATATGCGTGTGTGTTTAGACGCAATGTGGCATTTGTATTTTATACAGCCGGCCCTCAGACAGGAGTGGTCCTGGATGTGTCTCCACGGACCGCAATGTGCGTTCGAAATGTCGATGTTCAAATGTGTCCTGCAGTTCACACTATGACGCGCAGTTAACTGCGTTCTTCATCGACCCGCGAGCCAAGTGATCCACCGTCCAGGGTAATAGTTTTAAAATTAATCAAACACATTTTACCACATGGATGATCGTTATTTTATTTAATGTTACATAGATCAATATATAAGGATTTTTGTTATTTAAATAAATAATAAAAAAAAAATTATCCCACCGCAGTATGAGGGACGATCGCGTTCACGAACGCGTCCTACGGTACTCGTGGTGCGGTTCTATTTTACCAGTCTACGCACCGTGTCAGGACGCGACGCGAGTACGACGCGCGCAGCGCACAATCGCACATCTCAAAACTCGAGCCGTCGAGCGTCGTCGTCGGGACGGGACACTCGAAGACGGGAGAGCGCGCGCGCGCGTTTCTATACTCTCTCATTTATGTTTTGTTTTAGGATTTATTTTAGAAACGTTTTACGCGCGTCGTGCATTTGTTAAGTACACGGTTAGCGTTACACGTTAATGATCCTTCCGCAGGTTCCCCTACGGAAACCTTGTTACGACTTTTACTTCCTCTAAATGATCAAGTTTGGTCAACTTCCCAGCAACGCCGACGGCCGTGAAGCCACCGCGTGTCGGTCCGAAGACCTCACTAAATCATTCAATCGGTAGTAGCGACGGGCGGTGTGTACAAAGGGCAGGGACGTAATCAACGCGAGCTTATGACTCGCGCTTACTAGGAATTCCTCGTTTATGGGGGATAATTGCAAACCCCAATCCCCAGCACGAAGGAGTTTCAGCGGGTTGCCCGGGCCTCTAGGCCAGGGAGAACATGCTGATTCCTTCAGTGTAGCGCGCGTGCGGCCCAGGACATCTAAGGGCATCACAGACCTGTTATTGCTCAATCTCGTGCGGCTCGAAGCCGCCGGTCCCTCTAAGAAGAATTTTAATACGTCGCCAGTGAGTTGCGTGACGGAGCCACGCACACCTAAATGGCGACGCCTATTTAGCAGGCTAGAGTCTCGTTCGTTACCGGAATTAACCAGACAAATCGCTCCACCAACTAAGAACGGCCATGCACCACCACCCACCGAATCAAGAAAGAGCTGTTAATCTGTCAATCCTTCCGGTGTCCGGGCCTGGTGAGATTTCCCGTGTTGAGTCAAATTAAGCCGCAGGCTCCACTCCTGGTGGTGCCCTTCCGTCAATTCCTTTAAGTTTCAGCTTTGCAACCATACTCCCCCCGGAGTCCAAAATCTTTGGTTTCCCGGAAGCTGCCCGCCGAGCCATTGTAGTAACGTCGGCGGATCGCTAGATGACATATTTACGGTTAGAACTAGGGCGGTATCTAATCGCCTTCGAACCTCTAACTTTCGTTCTTGATTGATGAAAACACCTTTGGCAAATGCTTTCGCTGATGTTCGTCTTGCGACGATCCAAGAATTTCACCTCTAACGTCGCAATACGAATGCCCCCAGTTATCCCTATTAATCATTACCTCGGAGTTCTGAAAACCAACAAAATAGAACCGAGATCATATTCTATTATTCCATGCACGAAATATTCAAGCAGCATTTTGAGCCCGCTTTGAGCACTCTAATTTGTTCAAAGTAAAATTGTCGGCCCACCTCGACACTCATTGAAGAGCACCGCGATAGGATTTTGATATTGAACCGACGTTTGACCGACGGCTCACCGACGATATGCTCCGCAGACGTGTCAGTATCACCGCGGATGCGGTGCACCGACAGCGCGGCGCACAAATGCAACTACGAGCTTTTTAACCGCAACAATTTTAGTATACGCTATTGGAGCTGGAATTACCGCGGCTGCTGGCACCAGACTTGCCCTCCAATTGTTCCTCGTTAAAATATTTAAAGTGTACTCATTCCGATTACGAGGCCTCGTAAGAGTCCCGTATCGTTATTTTTCGTCACTACCTCCCCGTGCCGGGAGTGGGTAATTTGCGCGCCTGCTGCCTTCCTTGGATGTGGTAGCCGTTTCTCAGGCTCCCTCTCCGGAATCGAACCCTGATTCCCCGTTACCCGTGACAACCATGGTAGTCGCAGAAACTACCATCGAAAGTTGATAAGGCAGACATTTGAAAGATGCGTCGCCGGTACTGGACCATGCGATCGGCAAAAGTTATCCAGATTCATCAAAATTAACGACTTCGGACGCGTGGCCCTCCGTCGATTGGTTTTGATCTAATAAAAGCACTCATCCCATCACTGGTCAGAGTTCTGATTGCATGTATTAGCTCTAGAATTACCACAGTTATCCAAGTAACTGAGTAAGATCTAAGGAACCAAAACTGATATATTGAGCCATTCGCGGTATCGCCTTAATACGGCTTGCACTGAGACATGCATGGCTTAATCTTTGAGACAAGCATATAACTACTGGCAGGATCAACCAGGGAGCTTCGTTATAAGAGTTTAACGGACACGCGCGCCACGCACGACGACACACACGCGCACGCACGGAGCGTGCGCGTGTACACGCGGGCGAAGAGCGCATGTCGCGAAAAATCCTCATTCCCGTGCGTTCGCGATCATAGATGCGCGAACGCAGACGGGCGAGCTCTGTGTTGTGTATATAGATTTTTGGGTCGCACGCGCGAACGTCTGAACGAATATATCTCAACCCGTCAGACGCGCTGCGCGTGCATGAGAGCGTTCGACGGCGTCGCATCTGTAAAGATACGGACGCAGTTAAAGCTCCAATTTGGAACGTTCGTAACGAGACGAGTTCACGTGTGTAAATTTTTTTAACACATTCGCTAGATCATGTACGATTCCGCCCGGAATCTATAGAGCGCCTCACATTATAAAACATTACGAGCATAAACTCATGAGACGCGACGAACACTTTGCGCGTCCGAGCGCCGGTTGCGTCACGTCTTATCATATCATTTCATACGACGACCGTTATATTGTATACGAACACGCATAATATGCGATCCGTCGGTCCACACAGTTCAACAACATGATTGGTGAGTGTGCGAGAGACACGTTATGCGAAAGGAACGCGCAAGTGCGGTACCCAACCACCGCTCGCGCTCAGGCGCCGTGTATCCATCCGTGAAGCATCAACATCGTGACAAACATTCACAAGTCGCAGCGACACGACACACGCACAGCACCCAAGTCGGCGGCGGCTGACGTCGTCCGTAAAGATAAATAAAACACGTTTTGCAGCGCGGACAGCACTATATTACAAGTGATACATTATAATCGTAACACATAACATAAACGCCATACCACGCGCTGCTTACATATTTATAAATAAATCTACAAAACAACACACTGCACCAAAACATTACACGACTTTACACAAAACTGCTTTTTCTCACACACCACTTCCATCACTTCGAATCGCCGTCACACGCGCGCTCCGTCCTCACTGCGGAACGTAGCGTCGCATG
>LR991017.1:5224174-5226674 GCA_905163435.1 Mamestra brassicae
CAACCGAACTCGAGTTATCGAGAACGACGACGGCGTCGATGCGCTCTTCGGACGTCGAGTCCGCCTACTGTTACATCATTACATATACATTTGTATATAAGACGAACGTCTCACGAAACTACGTGCGCGCGCTCTTCGAGCACGAGTGACGCGTTACGGGCAAAGAAAGCTAGCGAACGATAACGCATCGCAACCCTCGCTGGTTAGAGATTATTATCACCGACCGAAGAGTCGCGAGCGCACGTGCTTTCACACGTCCGTCGCGTTTCTTTTGTACGCCCGCACGCGAAACACGCTAGGAGCGCGCGACACGCGTCGTTCGACAAAATGTCTTATTGTATAATATAATAACAATTATTATCTTTATATTTGAACGGACAACGCGAGGGGCCCGTAAACGCTTACGCGTTCACGTGCTACGCCACGCGCAGAACCGTCATATGCGTGTGTGTTTAGACGCAATGTGGCATTTGTATTTTATACAGCCGGCCCTCAGACAGGAGTGGTCCTGGATGTGTCTCCACGGACCGCAATGTGCGTTCGAAATGTCGATGTTCAAATGTGTCCTGCAGTTCACACTATGACGCGCAGTTAACTGCGTTCTTCATCGACCCGCGAGCCAAGTGATCCACCGTCCAGGGTAATAGTTTTAAAATTAATCAAACACATTTTACCACATGGATGATCGTTATTTTATTTAATGTTACATAGATCAATATATAAGGATTTTTGTTATTTAAATAAATAATAAAAAAAAAATTATCCCACCGCAGTATGAGGGACGATCGCGTTCACGAACGCGTCCTACGGTACTCGTGGTGCGGTTCTATTTTACCAGTCTACGCACCGTGTCAGGACGCGACGCGAGTACGACGCGCGCAGCGCACAATCGCACATCTCAAAACTCGAGCCGTCGAGCGTCGTCGTCGGGACGGGACACTCGAAGACGGGAGAGCGCGCGCGCGCGTTTCTATACTCTCTCATTTATGTTTTGTTTTAGGATTTATTTTAGAAACGTTTTACGCGCGTCGTGCATTTGTTAAGTACACGGTTAGCGTTACACGTTAATGATCCTTCCGCAGGTTCCCCTACGGAAACCTTGTTACGACTTTTACTTCCTCTAAATGATCAAGTTTGGTCAACTTCCCAGCAACGCCGACGGCCGTGAAGCCACCGCGTGTCGGTCCGAAGACCTCACTAAATCATTCAATCGGTAGTAGCGACGGGCGGTGTGTACAAAGGGCAGGGACGTAATCAACGCGAGCTTATGACTCGCGCTTACTAGGAATTCCTCGTTTATGGGGGATAATTGCAAACCCCAATCCCCAGCACGAAGGAGTTTCAGCGGGTTGCCCGGGCCTCTAGGCCAGGGAGAACATGCTGATTCCTTCAGTGTAGCGCGCGTGCGGCCCAGGACATCTAAGGGCATCACAGACCTGTTATTGCTCAATCTCGTGCGGCTCGAAGCCGCCGGTCCCTCTAAGAAGAATTTTAATACGTCGCCAGTGAGTTGCGTGACGGAGCCACGCACACCTAAATGGCGACGCCTATTTAGCAGGCTAGAGTCTCGTTCGTTACCGGAATTAACCAGACAAATCGCTCCACCAACTAAGAACGGCCATGCACCACCACCCACCGAATCAAGAAAGAGCTGTTAATCTGTCAATCCTTCCGGTGTCCGGGCCTGGTGAGATTTCCCGTGTTGAGTCAAATTAAGCCGCAGGCTCCACTCCTGGTGGTGCCCTTCCGTCAATTCCTTTAAGTTTCAGCTTTGCAACCATACTCCCCCCGGAGTCCAAAATCTTTGGTTTCCCGGAAGCTGCCCGCCGAGCCATTGTAGTAACGTCGGCGGATCGCTAGATGACATATTTACGGTTAGAACTAGGGCGGTATCTAATCGCCTTCGAACCTCTAACTTTCGTTCTTGATTGATGAAAACACCTTTGGCAAATGCTTTCGCTGATGTTCGTCTTGCGACGATCCAAGAATTTCACCTCTAACGTCGCAATACGAATGCCCCCAGTTATCCCTATTAATCATTACCTCGGAGTTCTGAAAACCAACAAAATAGAACCGAGATCATATTCTATTATTCCATGCACGAAATATTCAAGCAGCATTTTGAGCCCGCTTTGAGCACTCTAATTTGTTCAAAGTAAAATTGTCGGCCCACCTCGACACTCATTGAAGAGCACCGCGATAGGATTTTGATATTGAACCGACGTTTGACCGACGGCTCACCGACGATATGCTCCGCAGACGTGTCAGTATCACCGCGGATGCGGTGCACCGACAGCGCGGCGCACAAATGCAACTACGAGCTTTTTAACCGCAACAATTTTAGTATACGCTATTGGAGCTGGAATTACCGCGGCTGCTGGCACCAGACTTGCCCTCCAATTGTTCCTCGTTAAAATATTTAAAGTGTACTCATTCCGATTACGAGGCCTCGTAAGAGTCCCGTATCGTTATTTTTCGTCACTACCTCCCCGTGCCGGGA
>LR991017.1:5234174-5236674 GCA_905163435.1 Mamestra brassicae
GCATTTGTTAAGTACACGGTTAGCGTTACACGTTAATGATCCTTCCGCAGGTTCCCCTACGGAAACCTTGTTACGACTTTTACTTCCTCTAAATGATCAAGTTTGGTCAACTTCCCAGCAACGCCGACGGCCGTGAAGCCACCGCGTGTCGGTCCGAAGACCTCACTAAATCATTCAATCGGTAGTAGCGACGGGCGGTGTGTACAAAGGGCAGGGACGTAATCAACGCGAGCTTATGACTCGCGCTTACTAGGAATTCCTCGTTTATGGGGGATAATTGCAAACCCCAATCCCCAGCACGAAGGAGTTTCAGCGGGTTGCCCGGGCCTCTAGGCCAGGGAGAACATGCTGATTCCTTCAGTGTAGCGCGCGTGCGGCCCAGGACATCTAAGGGCATCACAGACCTGTTATTGCTCAATCTCGTGCGGCTCGAAGCCGCCGGTCCCTCTAAGAAGAATTTTAATACGTCGCCAGTGAGTTGCGTGACGGAGCCACGCACACCTAAATGGCGACGCCTATTTAGCAGGCTAGAGTCTCGTTCGTTACCGGAATTAACCAGACAAATCGCTCCACCAACTAAGAACGGCCATGCACCACCACCCACCGAATCAAGAAAGAGCTGTTAATCTGTCAATCCTTCCGGTGTCCGGGCCTGGTGAGATTTCCCGTGTTGAGTCAAATTAAGCCGCAGGCTCCACTCCTGGTGGTGCCCTTCCGTCAATTCCTTTAAGTTTCAGCTTTGCAACCATACTCCCCCCGGAGTCCAAAATCTTTGGTTTCCCGGAAGCTGCCCGCCGAGCCATTGTAGTAACGTCGGCGGATCGCTAGATGACATATTTACGGTTAGAACTAGGGCGGTATCTAATCGCCTTCGAACCTCTAACTTTCGTTCTTGATTGATGAAAACACCTTTGGCAAATGCTTTCGCTGATGTTCGTCTTGCGACGATCCAAGAATTTCACCTCTAACGTCGCAATACGAATGCCCCCAGTTATCCCTATTAATCATTACCTCGGAGTTCTGAAAACCAACAAAATAGAACCGAGATCATATTCTATTATTCCATGCACGAAATATTCAAGCAGCATTTTGAGCCCGCTTTGAGCACTCTAATTTGTTCAAAGTAAAATTGTCGGCCCACCTCGACACTCATTGAAGAGCACCGCGATAGGATTTTGATATTGAACCGACGTTTGACCGACGGCTCACCGACGATATGCTCCGCAGACGTGTCAGTATCACCGCGGATGCGGTGCACCGACAGCGCGGCGCACAAATGCAACTACGAGCTTTTTAACCGCAACAATTTTAGTATACGCTATTGGAGCTGGAATTACCGCGGCTGCTGGCACCAGACTTGCCCTCCAATTGTTCCTCGTTAAAATATTTAAAGTGTACTCATTCCGATTACGAGGCCTCGTAAGAGTCCCGTATCGTTATTTTTCGTCACTACCTCCCCGTGCCGGGAGTGGGTAATTTGCGCGCCTGCTGCCTTCCTTGGATGTGGTAGCCGTTTCTCAGGCTCCCTCTCCGGAATCGAACCCTGATTCCCCGTTACCCGTGACAACCATGGTAGTCGCAGAAACTACCATCGAAAGTTGATAAGGCAGACATTTGAAAGATGCGTCGCCGGTACTGGACCATGCGATCGGCAAAAGTTATCCAGATTCATCAAAATTAACGACTTCGGACGCGTGGCCCTCCGTCGATTGGTTTTGATCTAATAAAAGCACTCATCCCATCACTGGTCAGAGTTCTGATTGCATGTATTAGCTCTAGAATTACCACAGTTATCCAAGTAACTGAGTAAGATCTAAGGAACCAAAACTGATATATTGAGCCATTCGCGGTATCGCCTTAATACGGCTTGCACTGAGACATGCATGGCTTAATCTTTGAGACAAGCATATAACTACTGGCAGGATCAACCAGGGAGCTTCGTTATAAGAGTTTAACGGACACGCGCGCCACGCACGACGACACACACGCGCACGCACGGAGCGTGCGCGTGTACACGCGGGCGAAGAGCGCATGTCGCGAAAAATCCTCATTCCCGTGCGTTCGCGATCATAGATGCGCGAACGCAGACGGGCGAGCTCTGTGTTGTGTATATAGATTTTTGGGTCGCACGCGCGAACGTCTGAACGAATATATCTCAACCCGTCAGACGCGCTGCGCGTGCATGAGAGCGTTCGACGGCGTCGCATCTGTAAAGATACGGACGCAGTTAAAGCTCCAATTTGGAACGTTCGTAACGAGACGAGTTCACGTGTGTAAATTTTTTTAACACATTCGCTAGATCATGTACGATTCCGCCCGGAATCTATAGAGCGCCTCACATTATAAAACATTACGAGCATAAACTCATGAGACGCGACGAACACTTTGCGCGTCCGAGCGCCGGTTGCGTCACGTCTTATCATATCATTTCATACGACGACCGTTATATTGTATACGAACACGCATAATATGCGATCCGTCGGTCCACACAGTTCAACAA